>PISX010003530.1:0-135837 GCA_004024625.1 Mellivora capensis
GACTGGAAGAGATTATGCTGAGTGAAATAAGTCAAGCAGAGAGAGTCAATTATCATATGGTTTCACTTATTTGTGGAGCATAACAAATAACACGGAGGACATGGGGAGATGGAGAGGAGAAGGGAGTTGAGGGAAATTGGGGGGGAGATGAACCATGAGAGACTATGGACTCTGAAAAACAACCTGAGGGTTTTGAAGGCGGGGGGAGGGAGGTTGGGGGAGCCAGGTGGTGGGTATTGTGGAGGGCACGCATTGCATGGAGCACTGGGTGTGGTGTAAAACTATGAACTCTGTTACGCTGAAAAGAAATTAAAAAAAAAAAATAAATAAAAAAAGTTATGCATTACAAAAAAAAAAAAAAATAAGACCCTTGCTCTTCCTCACACATGACTATTTCCACCTTCCCACGCATCTTTCTGCTTCTTTGCCTCTCCATCAAACCCTGCTCAAATCTGAGCCCCTCTGATAAGCTCAACAGTATTGGGTTTTTTTCTTACGTGTCTATTTTTACTGTGGGCAAATATAAATAATATAAAAATTACTACTTTAACCATTTTTAGGTGTACAGCTCTGTGGCATGAAGGACATTCATAGTGCTTCACAACCATCACTGCCATGGTTCATTCCTCTTTCGTTCCTATAACATCCCAAAAGCAGGATGACATAAAAACTGGTGAGGTTAACAGGCAGACATGTAAAAGTCTGTATTTTCCAAGTTAGAAAATAGACAACACTATCTGACAAATGCTTACTGTGTGAGTTCAGTTTCAAGCTTCAAATTCCTCTCTCTCTGTTCTTCACGCCCTGCATTGATTTCTAAAAGGAAAAGACCTGTTTCTCTCTCTCTCAAGCACAGACACACCCGTGTTTCAACTCTGGCACCACAGCTTGCTAGACAGAATGGCTTCCAGTAGCCTGCTCTGGGCCTGTGTTGTTCCCTTACCAATAAACCTGGGATGACACGCATACCACCCAGGGCTGTCGCGAAAACTGAATGAGATTTGCATATGCAAAAGCACCTGGCAGAGCAGACAATTAATCTTCACTCCTTATGTCAGCTCTGTGAAATGGTGTATCTGCGATCAGGGATAACTAATTCCAAAGGGCAAGGAAACCACCCTTAATTTTCTGTAATTTTACCACAGGAAAAAAAAAACAAAAAACCACACACAATAAATTTAAATAATAAGACCGGATGGCTTCCCGTCCTCCGAAGTGAAGGACCCCTGAGCCCAGATGCTACCTATGGGTATGAGGGACCACGCACGGTTATCCTGGATCTGGAACCAAGAGATGCCTTCCCCACACTGCTCTGAAAACATTCTAAGGTACTGAAGTCGGCTGAGAGGGGAAAACGTCCATGTTACCATATTCACTGTTGTTGCTTAAAATTTGTAAATAGAACCAGAAAACATCCACCCAGATGTCACAAATGTTTATTTCTGAATCCCCCTCTGAGCTGTCACATTTGAACATAATGTCCTGAAATAAGCATGTGCAGACCTGTTACTCCAACTTCAAGGCACACGCCCATGACCTGTGAGGACCTCACAGAGTTGCTGCCCTAGAGGCCTCTGGAATGAAACCATCACTCAGGGTTGCCTCTGAGCAAGGAAGGTAGAGTGACTAGAGTGCATAGACAGAAACCATATTGGGTGGAATATAAGTGAGGGAGAGAGGAAACCATATGCTGGAGATTTCTAGGAGCAGAGAGGCCAGGGCTTTGAGCAAGAATCCACAGCCTCTCCAGACCATGCTCCTAGCTCCACAAAAGCAGTGAGGCATCTGCTCTGTCCCCAAAATCTAGACCGTGAGCTCCAGAGAGAGAGATCATATCAATCTGCTCTGAACACCTCACAGATGTGGCATGAGCTCCCATCAAATGTTTGCTAAATAAATCCTTGGTTTTTTTAAAGCCTTGACTTCTAGTCAACCTCTTGAAGACCGTGATGGGAGAAGAAAACCATTAACTGAGCACCAACTATTTGCTAGGCTTATTTGATATTTTACATATGTTAGTTACTTCATTTAATCTTTATAAAATCCTACTGAGTAGTTCTTATAATCTCCATTTTGGTGTTGTAAAAGGAATGGCCCAGAATGTTTAGCTAACTCATCAACATCCACTGAGCAGGAATTTGGGGGAAAGTACTACCCAGGACTGACTGCTTCTCCCTGGAAATCATGCCTTCTCTGGCCTCTGAGTTCATCCTGCAAGGGTAAGCTCAAGATAGTCGAAACAAAGGATTCTAAAACCTCTGTACACCAATACAGCAGGAATCTAGGACCCAAGAAAGAAATTCAAGAGGTCATATGTTGAAGCAGTCACCCACTTTCTGCCAAAGTCTTTGATTTCTGCAGAGCTAAACCAGTCCTTTCAAGGATAACATAAACATCCAAGTTTCAGAGGTATCATGGACAAAAGCCAACATTTTTCAAAGAACCTAATGAGATTTGTAGGTCATTTTTGACCTCAGATATTCAAGAACAAGGAATTCATCTTAAACCAGTACTGATTCCTTATAACCAACATTCAAACCAGCCTTGACTTTTGTGTGTTTATACTAAAAGCCAGCAAAGAGTAACCACCATCACTTTGAATCAACCTTTAGGATGCTCTGCTCAAAAATTTAAAAAGCTAGGAAATGGAAGGCTTCAGCAAAATAAAAATATATGTCAGATTAAATAGTAATTTGAATGTTTTTTTAAAGATTTTATTTATTTATTTATTTGATAGACAGAGATCACAAGTAGGCAGAGAGGCAGGCAGAGAGAGAGGGGGAGAAAGGGGGAAGCGGGCTCCCCACCGAGCAGAAAGCCCAATGTGGGGCTCAATCCCAGGACCCCAAGACCATGACCTGAGCTGAAGGCAGAGGCCTCAACCCACTAAGCCACCCAGGGGCCCCATTTTGACTTTATAATTCCTGTAATATTTGTTTGATGTTATAGCTATTTAAAAGCTATCAAAATGAGGAGTTCATAACTACATTTTATTACACATATTTAAATAACTTTAAAATAAATACAATTTCCAGCAACACTGAAATTGTTTCTTGTCCTTGTTTAAAATGGGTATATGCACTCCTCAGACATTAGACTACCATAATGCCTCTAAAAAAGATGATCACATCTATCACAGTAGGAAAATTCTAGAAACAGTGCAGAATAGTTTAGAGGAAAGAAAATGGAGATACTTTCAGGACTTATTAAAAAAAACACCTTAAATTATGCATTATTTACACATAGAAATAATGTTATTAAATAAGGGTTAGGTTTGTAACTGAGGACCAGATGCCAAGCTAAATAGCACAATGTAAAAACCAAGCACATACCCACAATATGTTCTGAATGCTCTCTTAATAAATCTAACTTCCTTCAAGCCAGAGCATGCAAGACTTTACAAAAAGCTATTATTATCAATCATTTCTACATCTATTAAATTGCAAGTAGGAAGATCGTCTGGGCTTCTCCGGTGCACGTCACCGAAGATCTCATGGAACTCATACAGACCCTGAGGTCAGAGAAAAATGATAGAAGGATAAAAGTCTAAGGGAGATGAAAAAACATGAGTAAAGGATTGATATATTTAAAAATGCAAAAAAAAGAAAAAAAAAGTGGTCCAGTTTATCCAGAACTTCAGTCGCAGCAAGAGAATAAAGGAAGAAAACATTAGGGAACTTTGAACTACAGGCTGAGGATTCTAGACTCTTTTTAGGAAGCGAGAAGGAGCCATGAAAAGTTTGGGGGCGAGAGAAGGTATCATTAAAGCCACACTTTAAAGAATACTGGCAGAACTAGAAAAGAGGGAGAATGGAGGCAGGAAGACAGACTGCCTCATTTCCTTTTTTTCATCTGCAGCACTTTGCATGTGTCTGGCAAGAGTTCTGTAAACATGGACTCAATAAAAGCTGCCCCAATAAGGGGCTGCTTCACTAGCACTGGAGGACAGCAACACCTGAACTACCGCTAGAAGGAGGGCAACACCACAGACCGGCAGCATGTGCTGTCCTCTGTTTTCCTTTCTTAAAAAGCCCTGGAGGTCTTGTCATTTGGGAAATGCTGCCCATACTGTGCTCATCTGGGACCTTCATATTGCAAGTCTCATGTGAAAGACTTTGAAAAGTTCTATAGTTAAGAAACCAATTTAATTTCTTCTTCCAGAATTTGGGCATGAATCCACCCCACCCCACCCCCCCGCCACCACCACCCCTCTAATAGTGGAACAATTCTCCTAAAACAAGCATCCTCCAGGCAGGTCTGGAAAGTGTGGACTAAGGTGAGCCATGGTCAGCACATGGGCACAACCTCAAAGGGGTCAGTAATAAGCTGTAAGTCGGGTCAGGATCCTTCAGGGCTGTTCAGAGTCCTCTGGTCAAGCCTCCAAGTAAAGCCACAGAGTCCCAGCACTCTAGCTAGCGTGAAAGAATTCCATGGGGAAAAGTAAGCATCCTGATGATTCAATTTAAGTGATTCTTTTTGGTCATTAGTGGTTAAGAAAACCCAGTCACCGAAATCCATACAAGAGCACTCTTTCAGACACCTGAAGACTATTTGTTTTGTTTTGTTTTTATTTATTTGTCAGAGAGAGAAGGAGAGAGAGAGCGAGCACAGGCAGACAGAGTGGCAGGCAGAGGCAGAGGGAGAAGCAGGCTCCCTGCCGAGCAAGGAGCCCGATGTGGGACTCGATCCCAGGACGCTGGGATCATGACCTGAGCCGAAGGCAGCTGCTTAACCAACTGAGCCACCCAGGCGTCCCGACACCTGAAGACTATTAAATCAACTTTCATCCTTCTCCTTTATGAGTGAAATAACCTTACTGTATTTAACACCTAGGTCTGATTATACTTTTCACAAGAAAGATGTAAATTCTAGAGGAATTTGGCTCACTTATTTAGACATCCAAGGATATATGTTACTTCTAACCCAGAACGAAATGATTCCAAAAGCCTAAGACACTTAATTATGCAAAACGGTATTTAAGGGTGGCATTGAGGGTGGGAAAGAGGCAGAAATCTGAAACCAGCGTCTTCTTTAAGATATAGTAGTAATAACCCAGGCTGGATGCTCTCCCAGTCATCAGAGAGTACAGTAAACCTCAGATGAAATCTCCATCACTATTAGGATGCTTCATCAGAGAGCTGACTGGCCCAGTTTGGAAGGAGTCCCATTTCTCTCTGCCCAGAGGCACTGGGGGCAGGGGGTCTTTTTAATAAGAATCTGATCTTGCCGGAGTCTGTCCATCTACATTATTGCTTCCATGAACAAAGCCTGGCAGAAAGACTGCCCAAAAGAACAAAAACACCGAACCTAGGACGCTTGAGATTTCACTCGCCCAAATGATATATCAGCATCGTTGTCCTAGCTCGTGGCACTCAGGTAGCCTTGTAGCATCATGCTCTGGAGAGCTCCATAAACATGCATTGATCTCATGACACCGGGCAGTGCAGGCAGGCCACTTCATCTCAGCTGAATGGCAGGGACTGGCCACAGCAGCTATGAACAGGCAACCGGGAAAAAACTGAGCTCAGCACAGTCTTAGAAGCTAGGAACAATCAATCCCTTTGAAAATTCAATCATAAAGCTTAATAAGGTTCACATCTTTGGACTCCATAATTCTGATTCTGGGAACCTAACCTAAGAAAAGGGCCCAAACCATAGGAGAGCTTTTGCACAACGGTATTCGTCAAAGCACTATCTGTAAGGGCAAAAGCTGTCAAAAGCTGCAATGTCTAATAAGAGCACAATTTAAAAATTCAGGTACACATACATAAAAGAATACTATGCAGCAAGTTTAAAAATATTTATAAAGAAAATATTAGGGTGCCTGGATGGCTTAGTTGGCTGAGTGTCCAACCCTTGATTTCAGCTTGGGCCGTGATCTCAGGGTTGTGAAACTGAGCCCCGAGTCAGGTTCCGTGCTCAGCAGGGGTTGGGGGGGGTTCTGTTTGGGATTCTCTCCTTCTCCCTCTGCCCCTCCTCCCACTTGTGCATGCTCTATGAGTTAATTAGTTATTAATTAAATCTTTTTAAAAAATACTCGTAATGTTAAAAGGGAGTGATCAGGTGATAAAACGGAATACATATTATGAACAGTTCTACAGGAAGAAATTTATGCAGGAAAGAAAAGATTGAAAGGACATAAGCCAGATGTTAACAATGGAAAGCTTCATATGGCAAGACTGTATATATGGGTAATTACTTTTCTAATTGCAGTTTTTCTGTGCTTTCCAAATTTGCATATAATGAACAGGTAGTACTTGTAAAAGAGAAAATTAAGGGGTTTTTTGTTATAAAATAGTATCTAAACGATTAAAATAATTTCTAAATTATATGTGCTTAGGGGCACCTGGGTGGCTCAGTTGGCTGAGCGTCTGCCTTCAGCTCAGGAGGTGATCCCAGAGTCCTGAGACTGAGCCCCGCATCGGGCTCCCAGCTCAGCAAAGAGCCTATTTCTCCCTCTTCCTCTGCCACTCCCCCTGCTTGTGCGCTCTGTCTCCCCATTAAATAAATAAAATCTTTTTAAAAAACCACACAAATTCTATGTGCTGAGAAAATTTAAAACAATACATAAATTCCTGTATGCAGGAAAGAAAATCATAATTAGGAGGATGGATTTGTAATATGTATCCATGTGTGCACACCTACATTCACACATGAAATAAGACATAAGAGGGGACTTTGAAAAACATAGGCAAATGAGCACTGGCATAGTGAGGAAGTGGCTTCCAAGCTCCCACCAGTCATCACAATAATTGCACATACTCCAAAACAAGCAGTGGACTTCCATGCAAATACAGCTTCACACTGTCTCCCAGGCTTCCCTCCCAGCCAGACTGCAGCCCCTAAGCCCTTCTTTAATAGGAATCCTGAGCCCGCTAGGTCACAGAGGCTAATACCATCAGCAAGAGTATTTAAACATAAAATATAAACCGACAAATCTTTTTAAGTGGAGGTATGGTTAACTATATAGTGACTTTTGTCATGCTCTAAAACGAGATTCAAAGCCAAGGAAAAATGCCTTAACCCCTTCACCATTCTAAATATCTAAGGCAGGACTCTTTTCCACTGGCCTAGAGAATCCACAAAATCAGTGCATCTTTGATTCCAGAAACTAAGACATTAGCACCTTTAATTGTCCTGGGATTAAAAAAAAGACCAAAGTTGAGCTCCTGCGTGGCTCAGTGGGTTAAAAGTGTCTGCCCTTCAGCTCAGGTCATGAAACCAGGGTCCTGGGATCGAGTTCTGTATCGGGCTCTCTACTTGGCGGAGAGTCTGCTTCTCCCTCTGCCCCTTCCCCCACATGGTCTTGCTCACTCTTCCTCTCTCTTTCATAAATAAATAAATAAGTAAGTAATAAGAAAAGATTAAAGTCAAGAAACATTTAAGAACAGCAAACCAACTAAAGGGGTAGGCACCAGCCTCCTACTTACCTCCTACTCACCTCCACAGCTTTACCCTATTCCTTGGACAGGGACGGAGGATCGTCCCTTTCATTCTACATCCTAAATAACTTTGACCAACTATGTGGGGAAAGGAAGATAAGAAGCACAGGCAAAGAATAAACAATGATGAGCCTAGTCCACAGGTACCCACTTCCAGAGAAGGCTAAAAGTACATACATCTCCTTTATTCTACCACTGGTTATTTCCCTAGAGATATTGGAAAGCTAAAGCCATTGTCCTACAGGTACATGTGGGCCCAACTCTTACAACAAATATTCAATAATTGACAGCTTCCTTAAGAACACATAGATTCAGAGCACCTAGATGGCTCAGTCGGTTAAGCATCCATCTACTGGTTTAGGCTCAGGTCATGATCTCGCTGTTGTAGGATGGAATCCCAAGCTGGGCTCTGGGCTCAGCATGGAGTCACTTCAGATTCTCACTCCCTCTCCTGCCCACTTACTTGCCTTCTCTCTCTCTCTCTCTCTCAAATAAATAAAATCTTTAAAAAAAAAATTAAAAAAGAATTCAATCACTTCTGCTGAGTAAATGGAACCCATCAGTCCCTTTTTTCAATTACAGACTCTCCCAGCCCACCCTTCTCCTCTAAACACCATTCCTTGGACAGTGGTGGCTCTCGCAGCTTGCCAGGCTTTCATATGCACCGGGTGCTTGGGCATGGTGTTAGGATCCAAGTTCTGGTTTATCGGGGCCAGGTGACACAGAGGCTAATTAAATCCCAACCTCTGACGGGAGACCCAGGCAGCGGTAAGGCTCCCTAGGGGACCCCCATGTGTGGCTGAGGTTGCACACACAGTGCTAGAAGATTTGGAAAGGCTGCCAGCTTAGTGTAACTGCTGGCTTTGTTGAGTGTGTCCCTGCACCCTTAACACCGGCACACTAATAGCGCCTTGGAGTTGTGCTAAAGACGAGTTAACGCAGATAAAGCACAGGGTAGGTTCTCTAAAACACTGGCCATGGGTATTATTTTACTACTGCTAACAATATGACTATTATTCAAGTAGGCTGATGCAACTAGGAGGAGGCCAAATTTGTAAGGAAACAGAGTCCCTGGGTAAACTCTAAGTTAAAAGAAGTTAAGGAAGTATGCTGGGAAGGAGCCTTGAGAGGGTGGCTAAGAGCAAATTGGGAGGAGGTGACCAGGGTCCTGTGCATAGCCCCCAGCCGGGGCAGTAATAGTCGTAATTACAGCTGCCATTTTCTTGGGCCTTCACATTTCAGACACTGGCCTAACTACTGTGAGTTCTGCAGGCAGAACCCAGGGGTTTCCATTATTCAGAGTCAACTGCCTCAAGGTCCCAGGCATAAGCCAGCCTGTGATCCTGACAGGGGTGGGCAGAGCAACCCAATAAGTGGTGGGGACCAGACAAAACTGTATTAAGGGTGAACCATGGCAGACCAAGGCCCGTCTCAGGAGAGACTGTGTCTAGAATCCAGTGGAGCATCTCTGTCACCCCCCCACTCCCTGATGGGGCCCCTCTGACTGCAATAAGGCAGGAGTCTCAGGAGCCAGGCAGGAGCAGGCAACAACTACAGGAGCTTCTCACCTCCCGTGTCGGCAGTGACACAGCCAGGGAGTGTGGGGATTAGGCTAGTCTATGTGTTGAACCATGGGAACCATATGCTCTTACTCCACTTCTTTTTGCTCTCGCTTCCTCTCAGAATTGCCTTAAGAGCTTCTTTCCATGTGCATCCTGGGTGCCTTTCCTCACTGGCTGTCTCCCAGGGAGTGGGGAAGAAGAGCTTGAAGGGTCTGGCCACTTCACAGAGGTGCTTCATGTCGTGGCCCTGTGTGCTACCCCTCCACACAGAAGAGTGGACGGGACATTCTGTGAAGGAGCAGCTCACATGACTGAAACAGCTGAAGTGTCCCCATTAAGGGAGACAAGAGGGCAGGGTTTCCAGTCAGCTAGGCTGGAAGTCTGAAGATAGTTCTAAAGCACTCAAATTTGTGTGCTCCTCTGAATCTACATTTAAATACTGTTTCATTCATTTTCAAAGGGCTGTGACCACCCTAAAAGGACCTTCCCCAGTACAGCCCCCAGGACAAGGGCTCCCATGTTACGGATGCAGATACTGACCAAAGCCTGGAAAGCATCAAACTCCATATTCAGCATCTCACACAGGTAGTCTCTTTTTCCCTCAGAGCAGCACCACTGAGAGCTGAACATGACCATCTTCACTGACAAATAGGCAAAGGGAAACATAAAGGAGCTCAGTGACTGCCCAAGAGCAGAGCTCTAGTCAGAGAAGAAGGTAGAGTCCAATCCAAGTCTGTGTGGCCGTCAGCCCGAATTCTCATGATTATCCTACCACCTTTCCTTTAAAAACCAGACATAAAAACCTCTTTTTTTGTAGAAATGTTTCTTCTGGATTCCATGAGTTTCTTCAACTTCACAGCCCCCAGTTTATAAATAAGGAGCCAGAGGCCCAGAATGATTAAGTGCCGCATTGGGATATTAAGTGAATAGGATAAGAAACAAGGACCCAAATTCAAAAGGCCCTGTGTTTCAGGCCATGGCTTTGGGGCATCAGCCAAAGTGATTCCCTGTAAAATGTGACAACTGGAAGCCAGGGGACAAAGCAACGTCAAAGAGTGACGTGGGGATTCCCCATGAGCTCACTTAGAAGAATCCCAGCTAGGAGGCCAGTTCAGCAGAACTGCCTTCCCACCATCATTTGCACATGAATACACAAGAGAAGGAAAGCTAAAGATGGGGAGGGAGAAGTTACTCATCATCAATAACTTTATTCCCTCAGTCTAACTAGTTCTGTGAAGAAAAACACAGTCCCCTGCCTTGCTCTGCAAGTGACATTTCCTTTAGAGAACAATGACTCGCAGGATATTGTTCCTGCACATTACCCGACGAAAGCAGAATCATAAAATGTCAAATCCTTTTTCAAATTCCTATTTAGAGAGCAGAAAAACATACTATTATTTTGTCAAAATCAGTTACCGTGGCAGCCTGAGCCCCTTGGCTCCATATGGCCTTCAGTTCATAAAGGCAAACACACGCTCATTTCATAGGGATGTTTGGTATTTTATTACCTCCCAACTCAGAATTGAAACAAAGTTTTAAGTGTGGAGGGTTCTCACCTGTGAAAGCATTTGTGGCCTGAAAATCAGCTTCCTGCATACTGCTCCCCAGACAAGCCTGTGCTCCAACTCTTAAGCTATCCTGGCAAGAGGAAACTGCCTGGGCGAGGCCTCAGGTCACTTCCATCTTGGCTTCTCGGAGTCCATCGCTCTGCCCCGTCCGGCTTTTGGTAGCATCTGATGCCCACCTGCCCTGCTCCCAGACCTGAGAGCGGGCAGTACCTAGGACAGCACCCAGTCCAGCAACGTGCACACTTGGGGCACACAGTCACGTCAGCCGTCCAGCCAGAGTGAAGGCCATGGTGAGCCCAGGAGCAGAGGAAGCTGTCCCGCTGAGACCTGCTTTCCCACCTTACAGTGAGGCCCTCCTCAGCCACTTGGCAGCCAGCATCCTCCACGGGTCTCAGCCGCTCTAAGGGAGCTCAGTATGGTCTGATCTGCTGCTCTCTGTGCTTCGCCTCTCCCCTTGCTGAAATTAAAAAGAAAGAGATCACTTTCCTGATGACTTGCAGGAGTATTCAATTTAGTAGACCCATAAAGGTCAAAAAAAAAAAAAAAAAGAGAGAGAGAGAGAGAGAGAAAACGCCACCCAGAGTGGTGTTCATGGCCATGCTATGGGCACTGGGGGAGCTCTCAGTAGGAAGCAGGTGCAACATCTTTTTCTGAGTGTCTGTGAAAGTGGCAGGGAACAGAGGTAGCTTTTACTTGCACTCCAGAAAAAAGACAGCAGAAGACAGCATTCTCTGCTCTAAGCCTCGCTAAAAATGGCTATAAAGGTGGCATAACATTCAAATGTCTTTCCCCCAGTCACTCATAGTTCATAAATACCCTGAAGAAGAAACCCATTTCCCAAGCTTGTTCCTGAGGTATT
Organism: Mellivora capensis; assembly: GCA_004024625.1. Taxonomy (NCBI): domain Eukaryota; kingdom Metazoa; phylum Chordata; class Mammalia; order Carnivora; family Mustelidae; genus Mellivora; species Mellivora capensis. Next base: position 11,432 of record PISX010003530.1, read on the forward strand.
AAAAGTGAGGTCTGGGGGCTCCTGGGTGGCTCAGTGGGTTAAAGCCTCTGCCTTCGGCTCAGGTCATGATCCTAGGATCCTGGGATCGAGCCCTGCATGGGGCTCTCTGCTCAGCGGGGAGCCTGCTTCCTTGTCCCTCTCTGCCTGCCTCTCTGCCTACTTGTGATCTCTGTCTGTCAAATAAATAAATAAAATCTTAAAAAAAAAAAGTGAGGTCTGAGGTTCATATCCACTGCCATCAGCACTCCAGGAATGACGTGGGTTGAGTAGTTTAAAAAAAAAAAAATGACTCTTGGGGCACCTGATGGCTCAGTCAGTTAAGCATTTGTCTTCAGCTTGGGTCATGATCCCAGGGACCGGGGGTGGGGCAGGAGGTGGGGGGCAATGGTCCACTGCTCAGCGGGGAGCCTGCTTCTCCCTGTTCCTCTCTCTGCTGCTCTCCCTGTTTGTGCTCTCTGTCTCTGTGTCAAATAATTTAAAAAACAAAACAAAAAAAACTTTAAAAAATGACTCTCAAGGGGGAAGACAAAGGCCTGTATCAATATTTTAAAGAGTAAAAAGGAAAAGCAAATTTAATCTGAAAATTTAATTACATGTTACATAACAATAAAAGCACTTTACAAAATACTTTCCAGATATTTCAGTGTTGTTATATTATATAAGAAGCAACACTAATAACATGAATGTTAGAAGCCCAAAGGATGAGACATTTTAAAAGGGAACCTGAATAGGAATCTCCAGTACTAGAGTAAAGAAAGCTTTTTTTCCATTATCACCACTTCACTCTAGTCAATTTACATCACTCTTTTGAATATTTAACCTTCATTCCTATTTTTCACCATCAAACTAGAGGAAAAAAATAATTTAAGAAAACAGCACATAACAGAAAAGAATATTCCATTAAGCCTTCTTGTTAAAATATAAATATAAAGCAATAAAGGAAAATATCACTAATACAGACTAACTATAAGGAAGACCTTATGTATTAATGAAGCACTATAATTATATTAAGAAATTCAGTTGTATTGCCTTCATGTACCTGTAGTATCACAGTTAATAAGGTGTAGCATGCCATGAATACATAAATTTAATGAATAGGTAAAAAACTTATTTCAATTAAAAAATCATTTATACAAATAATGGTTTTGAAGTGCTTGAAAATGCAACAAAACATTTTTTCTCTGAATTGAAACATTCCACATAAAATGACCAACACACACACTATTAGCCTCCTAAAGTCCTACACTAATTTCTAAAGCAAATCTAATCATATGTATGATACCTATCAATTTTAGGAAATGAAATTGCCATTAAAAAACACCGGCCCACTGAATTTGGTATGTTCTGCCTTTTTCACTATCGGCACAAGATAATGATCTCCAAAACCCACTTGCTCTATAACACCAGGATTTTCTTTGCCCTCCGCTATGGTGCTTTCAATGCACAGAAATGCTAGACTTTATTTGTTCTGTTTCTAAACTCAGACACAATCTGAAGTGTGAGAAGGTGTGTGTTGTTGCTTTACTCTAGGCTCTCTATTTTATTTTGTTCCATTGAAAAAGGTATGGCTACCTCACTTTTATCTTTTTTAAGATCTTATTTATTTGTCCAAGAAGAGAGAGAGACAGAGCACAAGAAGGGGGAATGGCACACAGAAGGAGAAGCAGGCTCCCTGCTGATCAAGGAGCCTGATGCTGAACTTGATCCCAGGATCCTGGGATCATGACATGAGCTAAAGGCAGGCATTTAACCAACTGAGCCACCCACTTAGTACTGCTACCTTACTTTAAAAAAAAAAAAATCAAGCTATCCTATATCACATTTCAAATGGCTATGGGAAAGACTAAGGCAAATGCGGACAGAAATAGAACACATTTTTTTTCTTTTCTTTCTTTTACCATATTTATCACACTCACCAATTCTTAACTTTAGTTCTTCTAAAACAGAAGTATGGTGACAGGTATGTAACAGCTCACTGAGCGGGGGGGAGGTCCCCAGGCATAGTATTGGCATGGATTTTTACAGCATGAAGTGTGGGTTCCCAATAAAGACCAGACGGACACAACTGTATTATCTTACTAATGAATGACTTTTGTATTCCTGCAAACACTCGGGCTCCAATTTATACAATTTTTAAATAAAAATTTAACTGTAACTGCCATAAAATGTTTTCTTAATAGCCACTAACAACACAGATACCCTTTCTAGAATTATACAAGAAAGAGGGGAGGGTACCCAGGACCTGGAGACTGTTCTGTTCAGTACGGGACATCCAAGACAGGGCCAGGAACCCAGCCACACTCAGTAGGAATCAGATGACCCAACAGGGCAGGGCACAGGGTGGATGATTAGGACCCAGAAGTAGCAAAGGAAAAGCACATCTGCTTCCACAGCTTGATAACCAACCAAGAATCAGCAACAAGGCAGAGAACAGAACAAATGGTACCTCATCCACTTTTCCCATCTAACCCTCTCCTTGGGCTCTTGCTCATGATTCTACTCACCTTCCAACCTCAACTCAAATGACCCTCATCAGAGAGGCTCCCTTGATCGTCCCCCAGGCTAACTTCAGAGCCTGGCCACCCAGCTTCCTGGCACTTGCCATGGTCATGGCTGCATGCAGGGCTCCTGATCTCTTAGCCCCCATCTCTCCTGCTGGACTGTAAGTGCCATGAGGACAAGGACAGTGACTGGCTGACCGTCCATTACCCCTCAGCAGCTAGGACAGTGCCTGATGCCTGTGTCTGCCGAATGAATGGAAGAGTGGCTGAAGGCCATCAGTGTTCAGAGGGGTACACACAGAGGTGCTCAGCAAACACTTCCAAGACAAACCCACCCCAAGCAGTGAACTGAAGGCAGCATTTCCTGACTGAGAGGCTACTCTCCAGTGTTGGCTCTGAACCTGTGAACTGAGAGGGCTCTTCCTACCACCCACTGGTCAAGGTGAGACAGTGATTACCAGCACTAATTCCTAATGCACTCACACTTCACAGAACAGCCTATCCCGTAGAGGCCCTTAAAGGACACTGCTTTATTTTTATTTTATTTTGTTTTATTTTATTTTATTTTATTTAGATTTTATTTATTTACTTGAAAGAGAGTGAGAGAGAGAGCATGAGAGGGGAGAAGGTCAGGGGGAGAAGCAAACTCCCTGCTAAGCAGGGAGCCCAATATGGGATTCGATCCCAGGACTCCAGGATCATGACCTGAGCTGAAGGCAGTCTCTTAACCAGCTGAGCCACCCAGGGACCCAGGACACTGCTTTAAATCCTCTCAAACCACAGAGAGAAAACTCTGACCCCAGGGAGGTTAGATAACTTCACGCCAAAAACTATGGTGCAGTAGAGTCAGGACTAATGCCTGTGTCTCCTGCCCCTTCCATCAACTGTTCTTCCCAGGCTACCTCTGCACATCAGGTAAACCTCCACGGTAAATCCAAATTCCCTAAACTGAAATGTCTTAAACCGAACAATATTCAAATCAGGGAAATGAAGGGGGAGAAAATGAAGAAAGAGTAAAGAGAGAGAGAGCCTTCACAGAATAATCCTGAGCCACACATTCAAGAGCCCTCACTACAGCAAGCCGGCTAACATCCTCCTGTCTTCTACACACACACACACACACACACACACACACGTTCTATTTATCCTGGGAAGATAGGTAGGCCTAACCAGAAAATAAATTAATTCAATACTGCACTTGAAAAATGTCATTAAGTCCCTCCCATAACAGAGCAACAGTTACTAAGGAAATAGAGCACACCAAACGGAAAAACATCCCCACAGGAAGGGACCCTTTTTAAAGAGCGAACACCCACAAAACCTAACCAAGTAAGTTGTAGAATATGTCTGCTTTGCCACTTATTCATAAAAACTTCCACGAAATGCAGTCTCCAAGGAATCACTGGGGAATGAAAACTGCATTCATCAGATCACAGCTTTCACAAAATTACACTGCAGAAATAGACATACGGAATTCAGGAAACATTAGGGTCACACACTAGGCACAAAGGCCAAAACCCAGAAGCAAAGTGAAACCACAACCTTTTTAAAAAAAATCTAGGAACATTCAAAAAATGTGTAGGACATGAGGAATAAACACTGCAGTTTCATTTTTTTATTTCCCCTCACTGTGGACAGACTGCTTCGCTGGCTGAGTGTCGGTTACCTAGGTGATGGCTAGACTGAGCAGCCTAACGGGCTCCAGGCTGAAGGGACTCAGGGAGTTGAGGCCCCGTGCCTGTGTCTGATGATCTGTCACTGCTCCACCCACCAAAGAGGTCCTAGGGAAAAAGGAATACTGAGAGATGAAGAGACAGCTTTAACCTTGACCCCCTCCCCCCAAAAATCAAAACATAAAAATTAACACATTAAGAATTTGTACTGCACTGCTTACTGAAAAAAATCTCCACTACTGGCTGGCTCACTTATGTTAAAGTGATAATGGACTTCCAGCAAGACAGGTGTGAGACCAGTAGAGAGAAGAAACCTGAGGATGTACTTCCGACCAGAGTTTGAATCAGGTGTCACCCTGGGAGAGATATCACACTTTCCCCCGTGAGCTCTTCTACCCCACGAACAGAGAGTCTGGACCTCGGCAAGTGCCCATGAGTCTCAACATTTCCTAATAGCCAAAAAGTATGTCCTTGGAAAAAACATGGCCCCTCTCCTCAAGGCAGCCATGGGGCAGGGAGCACCAGACTGGGCAAGCTTTCCTTGGTTCTGGGCCCACATATAGGACTCAGTCAAGTCCGTTAGCCTGTCATCCTCCCATTTTCTCATTTGTAAAGTGAGAACATGAAACCTGAGGTCCCTTCTGATCCTGATTATTCTCCTGTGGCCCTGTCTCTAGTCAAGGGAGACAGCACAATGTGTATGAAAAAAACATAAGGACCAAGCACAAAAAATCTGCACCTAAACCGAAGTCTGAGAACAAGTCAGAGAAATAAGCTGCCTAGAACCAGGGGAGGCTGAACTGGGGTGATGTAGATACTTCATACTACTTTTCATTTCTTTTTTTTTTTTAACTTTATTTTTTCAGTGTTCCAAGATTCATTATTTCTGCACCACACCCAGGGCTCCATGCAATACGCTCCCCCCTTAATACCCACCTATGATTCAGGGGTATAAAACAATTTGAGGTTGTGTTATAAAAGCTATGAAGCCATCCTAGCCCCGGGGAGCTTGATGGGCTCCAGAAAGGCTGCCATTTTAGGAAACAAGTGTAAAATCTAGAACACTCATTACAAATATACACACACACTGCAGAAGGGAAAAAAAAAAGCCATTCTATCAGAACATCCCTTAAAATGTCACTTTGGCAAATACAACACTTGATAAATCCTGAAGAATCTGTAGCATGAGGCTCTACTCCAACCGAACCGGAGAAAGATTCCCTCCAGGTAAGTTAGTAGGATAACCGTCCGTAGTGATTCAGTAAGTTTGTAACTACCTTCTCAGACTGTTTAGGAACAAAAGAAGCAATAAGAGGTCATCTACCCAACCCCTTCATTTTATGGAGGAGACTGAGACTCAGGGAGGAGAGGGAATGCATTGAAAGTGACTGAAATGATGACGGCAGCGCTGGGAACGAACCCAGGTGTCAGTCTAGGCCCAAGCTCCAAGTTCCCCCGTACACACAGACTGGCCAAAAGGAAGAAGCTAAGAAGGGGTGCAGCAGACACCTGTAACAATAGCGAATGGAGATCAAGGAATACTGAGATGATTTCCACTTTCCCAGGCCCAAATTAGCCTATGAGACACTACCAACATGCTGAAAAGAAAAGGCAAGGAAGGGTCTGCTTGGCACAGAATTAGAATGTGCACAGAAGGTGTGAGCCCATCGTGGTCACCTCAGATGTGAACACCAGCCAAGCAGAAGGCGGCTGTGGGAGAAACCGTTACCACCCAGCCTGGTGCGAGACATCCTGACTGGCCACACCAAGGAGTTGGGCTCTGAGATGCTCTATACCCAGCACTCCCCCATCCCAATTGTCTTCAGATAAAATTAGCTTGCAATGGGCATGATAGGCAAAGATAAAAGGGCTCCCATAGGCAACTAACAAGTGTGAGCAGTAAGGAAGGGCAGCTGTCCTCTGGCTCCTTGGGTAAGAGTAGGAGAGAATAAGAACCAGTGAGTTGTTTGTATGAAACAGTGTCCTCCTCATACATACTCCCCAATGCCCTCATCACCCAGCAATGCCTGCTCTGCCAGTGCCAGCGCTCAAAGCACCCCACGCCAAGCCACTCCCTTCCCCAGCCAGCAGCAGCCTTCCATGGTACACTTCCCATAACTACCCCTGCTCTCTGGCCTACGGAACACTGTATAGGCTGCAACCTCCCATTTGGCATTTCAATAGTTCTTTGTGGGACTGTTACTCGAGCAACGTATTATTTTAGGTGATGGGGAGACAGGAATGAGCAAAGCAAACCAAGCTCTGTCCCCAAAGTGTCTATGGTGTTTATGGAGATATTTCCTAGTGGAAACCTTCTGCTAATCTGCATCCTCAGCATTGACCACCATGGAGCCTAGAATACAGCAGGTGCCCAATAAATGCTGGTTGTACTGCACTGAACCATATCTGAGCTTCAGCTTAATTACCTCCTTGTAACTCTGCGTCAGCTGCACAAAGTACCAAGGGCATGGTACGCAAAGAGACCGCAGGGCCCAGGGCACTGTGTGAGGGACATTCCAGCTGGGCGTCTGGGGACCAGGCAGTGCCAACCCATCCACCATTTCAAACACATTCAGAGGAGAGCTTTATACACAAACAGGCCAGAGGACAAAAGGCCAAGCTCTGAGTTGGACTACCTTGAGTTCACCTCGTTTGGGGCTCTGGGCGATTTTAGCAGTTACTTAACCCCTTTGAGTTCAGTTTTCTCACCTGTAAAATAGAAGCAGGGATGGAACTTCCCTCATAGAATTATTGTATATTTAATGAGCAAACATACACAGAACACTGGTCTCTAATGAATGGTAAACACGTAAGAGTTGCTACAGTGATTACAACTCACCATACCAGATTGATAAACTATGTCTTCAAAGAATATTCGCCACCCACCTTTTTCCAGTTTTCATCTGACCTAATTGGGCAAAAGATGGCATTTTATCTCATAGCTCCTCAGTTGATTTGTCTTGATTTTTTTAAGTTCTTGAGAGATAAAAATCTAAGCTTAAAATCACTTTATATCAGCTAAAATTCGTAAGAGGGGAAAGGATACAAAATTAGATAAAATGTGTGGGTGAGATATTTGGTATGAAATGTGGTAGAATACTAGAAGAAAAAAAATGACAAAAAAAGGAACTTGCCTTTAAAAGGAAAAAGAGCCTCTTGGTATATTCATTTTTTTTTTCATTTTTTCACATTGAAATATCAAATTTAAAAAATAGCAATAGACAGTAATAAATAAATTTAACCAAGGTTTTACATCTCTTTGCCAGATAATAATCAGGCAGGGTCCAATCTTTCAATCTGACATTCTTCCTTCCTTTTTCCCATTTGGTTCATTCCCTTTGTAAAGTGCTGACTTTTTAAGCCCTCTACGTGCATTTCTCAAACTTCCATAAAGTCCTGAGAACGAAACTCTGCACATAGAGAACATCCTACCAACCACTCCCAGCAGTGTGATAAATCCAGCCCTCTTCTACATAACACAAGGTGTTGGAACAGAAACACCAACACTTTAAAAGCTAATAAAACTTGATCAACAATAAAGCAGCTGATACTCCCTATAGAAATGGAGGATCTATATAATTTTAGTTGCTTGCATTAGCAAAGGTTTCCTAAACTTCCCTTGTTCACCAAGCTCCAGGCCAGCCCCACATTTGCGCCTTTAATCAAAACACACAGGGAATGTCTAAATTTCGACTGTGTAGTTTTGTCTTGTTTGCTCATATTCATTTTCTGAAAAATATATTCATTTAGGTAAAAGATAACTTTCTGTTCTATACTTTTTTTAAGATTTTATCTTTCTTAAGTAATATCTACACCCAACATGGGACTCAAACTTACAACCCCAAGATCAAGAGTCACATGCTCTACTGACTGAGCCACCTGGGCACTCCTCTATTTTACAATTTTTTACCACTCTATATCCAGTTTGAGGTGGGTAGGGTTGTATAGGAATACTCTGGTAACATTTCTCTTAGATATTTCCAAAGAAAAGTCTATGTTGTCTGGGACAGACAAGAGACATCAGAGATGTACTGTGAGCACCAGACAGGCTTCTCCCCAACACCTGGGGCCTGTAAGGCTCTGACAGTAGTCAGCTCATTTAATGTAGATGCAGGTGTGGGGGAAACACACACACACACACACACACACACACACACACATTTCACACATTTAGCAATTTGTGCCCTGGCAGAAAGACTCCTCACTGCCTGAATACATTCATTACAACAAAACTTAGGATAAGTCCCACTTACCTCCTGAAAGAGAAAACAGTTCCTTCCTATAGTCTGCACAGCAGACACAGACACAGATCCATCCCATATCCTCTTAGAACTTAAACTTCCTCTCAAAATGGTGTTGTTTCTATCATTTAAGGGAACCAGAAAACCAAATGATATATAACGTGTCAAACGCCATCCTAGGAAGATCATAGATTCCCTGACCACCTTAGAGAAAACACACGTTCTCACACGAGAGTGAAAAGACAACCTCTAGACCAACCTTTCAGGAATGACTTGGAATTCAACTGGGGAAACTTGTCACGTGAGACATACCAAATTCTGGAAACGCATTTGGCCCGGTCAGTTAGCGTTGGTGGAACAACTTAATCTGATCAAAGAAATCCAAGGAGATGACCGTTTCAGCAGGTGTCTGAAGGACGTAACCCAAAATGGTACTGTCTGAGGTTGGCTCCCGATGATGTCAGCAGCGGCAGCCAGTCTGAGAGTGGACAAACGAGCTCTCGGCGGTACAGTTACGCACAATAATGAACGCTACATCTGTGAGAGGCCCCCGCGCACCAAGCCATTTGACGAGCGGGGCCTGACTCCACATACATTAGGGAAACACTGATAGAGTTTCGTATCTTCCTGGAAGGCTGGATGAGGCAGGGCCATGAAAGTGCATCTGTCCTGAAGAGCAGCTGTTGAAGGGCGACAGAGAATTCCGGGGAAAAGCTGCCTGGTATTTAACTAATGGGACTACACAAACCCTGTCCCTGTGTGTTCTGGAGGCCTCCAGCCAAGCAGAAAGAGTTCATTAGACCAATTTCCGCTGCCTTGGTAACAAAGGCCTATGCATGTGCTCTGACAGACTAAGAGCCAACGAGTGTCATTCATGGGGGAAAGCCCGATGGACAGGTACTGCACATCCCGCCAAGCAGCCCAGGGAGCAGCAGAAACACGGCCTCCTCTCAGGGAGAACTGGCCCCTCCACAAGCCCAGAGTGACTGGACACAGTCTCCTACAGCACCTGAGGCCATGTGTTTGCCAGATTGCTGAGTCTGTTCAGCTTTCGAGGCACTAACTGGCAGTGACAGAAACTCTCTCGTTCTCAACAGTGTACTCAACCCAGCATCACTAGGCTTGATGCTGAGTCTGCCTCCGCAGTCCACCATCAGATCTGGGCAAGAGAATTCCTGCGATACCACCGAGGAAAACTGCAGAACTCTGGCAGCGAGATGAAATTTTACCAATCAAATGTGAAACCCGAAGTCACTGGTCATGTTCCCATCACTTGCCAAAGTTAGCTATGCAGTGTCTGTGAGGACTTTCAAGATCTAAATCCACCTCACCAGCCTGACAGGCAACTTCCTCCGCATTTAGAACAGCATCTTCTTTCAGTTTTTTCTGTTTTCCTTCTCAAAAATCCAGCCCTTATTTATTCCCTTCCCTTCTGGTATCAACAAGTAGGCACTGACTCATTCTAACCTCTGCTGTGCAGTTGGGAGCCCTCAGCTAGCTTCTTCAGATAAAAGCCTGGGCCTCCTCCCTCCACATGTCTGAGAGGACTGGAGGGAAGCACAGGTGGCAGGGACCATCAGGCGGGAAGGCAGGAAGAGACTTCACCACAGTGAACAACATCACCCTACTCCCCACCTTCCCATAGTCTAGTGAGTAAATCAGTTTCTTCAAACAGCAAGAATGAGGATTTAATTTTGTTCCTCACAGGAAAGCAAGCTGTTGTTGCTTTTTACCAAAATACTTTCGCTAGGCCATTGTTCCCCAAATATTTGAGAGGAAGCATGCAATCATCAAAACTAAATTTTGTCCATCTTGACTGAAAAACTAAACATATTGGCAAATACATTTGAAAGAAGAAATAGCCATATGTAAATATACAAGACTAATGTCAAAAAGCATGGAGCCCCCTGTTTATCTGGGCTGGCTAGTTGGAAGAAATGATAGAAAGGATGGGGTGTAGGGGAGGTGGGTGCTAAGAGAGGCTTCCATTGAATGACGGACCATTGCAGTCAGGAGCTCAGCAATACCCCTTGGCCCTGACATAACCACTCACTCTGTCGGGGCTGGGGGGGGTGGTGCTGTGCTCAGAGAATAGAGCATGGCTTTAGGGTCAAACAGAAGGGACTCAGAATGACAGTTCTCCTGAGCAACCTGCCACACACTACTTGGGCAGGTTTTACAACCTCAGTAAGCCTCACTCTACTCATCTGTCAAATGGGGCATTAATATAACTGTAAGGCAGTGGTGTTGACTAAGTGAGAAAATATATGAAATGCACGTACATGGCATCCAAAAATCTAACTGGCCTTCCAAAAAGGGTTAAGGCAGCAATGGGAAGCAGGGAAGCAGGGAAGAAGGGCAGGAATGATATGGCCTATGGCCGTCTAACCTCTGGGAAATGCATTAAAGGTGAGGTCGGTTGACCAGGCTGTAAGAAAGTTTAAAAAAAAATAATAACAAAAGCAAAAACGAGAGGGGAAGGGGTAGGAAATATAGAGCACCTCAGTGGGACCCATTCAACTCCACTGTGTGCTAAACACTCGAAGAGTTAAAATCTAGGGCCTATTAGATTAGAAATCAATATTTCATTTTCAAATACTTAAATAGGTCAACATCAGGTCCATTGCCCTTCTTCCTGACCACAGGCCAAAATTTCCCTATCTAGGGGCACCTGAGTGGCTCAGTGGGTTAAAGCCTCTGCCTTCGGCTCAGGTCATGATCCCAGGGTCCTGGGATCGAGCCCCGCATCGGGTTCTCTGCTCAGCAGGGAGCCTGCTTCCTCCTCTCTCTCTCTCTGCCTGCCTCTCTCCCTACTTGTGACTCTGTCAAATAAATAAATAAAATCTTAAAAAAAAACCAAACTTCCCCATCTAACACAGACATCTACCCTGTTAGCCTGGCCCCCCCTCTCACCTCATGAGACCCTCATTCCTACCCCAACAGGGAGAGCCAGTCAATATTTACTTTACACCCACTAACCATAGGGATTCCCCACATAGGAGAAATCACTCTTATTGAAATGACTCATCTCTTCACTTCCTTTGAATAAAAACATGTTATTATGTTCAATAAAACCATACAAGAAATAATAGCTAAAGATGACATTTAAATAACTTATACCAACACCTAAAAATGGCTTCTTGGAAGAAAAGGAAATGATTGGCATTGCAAGGATATTTTAAGAGCTCCATTTTTTCCCCTCCTTCTCCACCCACCTCCCCCCACAGATGAGTCACAGCTACATTCAGAGCCACAAGGGCCCCTGTCCTAGAGGTAAACTTGGGCAAAAGAGGGTTTTATAGGGAGGACGAAGGCTACCATTGAAATTTAAAAGCAGTCTAGCTACTCTACTACCATCCTTTCCCTTCTGGTTCCCATGGCAACAGACCTCAGATCGCCAAAAACAGGGTAAAGATAGCACCATGCCCAGTTTTCCTGCAATCTGTTTCCATGGGAACTGGATGAGAAGGGAATGGAGGCTGGGTAGCTAGACGGCCTGCAAACCTCCATTCCATCAGCTACAGATGCAAAGAGTGCTAGCACCCTGCTCCAGCTCCCTGCAGGCCTCCACAGACTCTGCAAGAATGACATGTCCACTCAGGGATGGAGTCTCAGAGAAAGGGAAGCTCACAGTAAGCTAGACCGTGGGACCAACAGCTGCTGCGAACCTCCAGACACCCATTCAGCTAGTGATTCGCCTTTTCAAACATCCCCTCACCAACCAGAGGTGATGCATTTCAGACCAGTGGTTCCTACATCTGGCTGGGCAGCAGGATCATCCCAGACCCAGTGAAATGATATCTCAGAAGCTGGGACCAGGACTCTATAGTTTTTGGTCTGCTCCGAAGGTGATTTGGATGCTTGGCCATTCTGGGAGACCAGTGATCTAGACCAGAGCTTCCCAAATTTAAGGTGCTCATGGAGCCCACGGGCACCATGATGAAATGCAAATTCTAATTCAGCAGGTCGTAGGCAGGGTCTGAGATTCTACATTTCTCATTTCTAACTCGCTCCCAGAGGATGCTGATGATTCTGCTTCTTGAACCACATCTGAGTACTGAGAATCGAGACCCCAGTGAGTCTGGCTCTAGAATTTTCTCAACTGACCAAAAATGGAGGCTACAGGGCGCCTGGGTGGCTCAGTGGGTTCAGCCGCTGCCTTCGGCTCAGGTCATGATCTCAGGGTCCTGGGATCGAGTCCCATGTCGGGCTCTCTGCTCAGCAGGGAACCTGCTTTTCCCTCTCTCTCTACCTGCCTCTCTGCCTACTTGTGATCTCTGCCTGTCAAATAAATAAATAAAATCTTTAAAAAAAAAAATGGAGGCTACAGCCATTTCCACAAGAGCAGCTTATTTATCTTCAGCCATCAGTCCACACCCAGGCCAGGCCTCTAAGACAGGAAGCATGGTTTTGGGGCCAAAGAGGATGGAGGATGTATTACCATCCCTCTACCTGTTTCCACTGCCTCCAGGGACAGTCCTGCATGGATAAAAAGGTAACAAAATAGTCAATACTTATGTATAACCAAGGGAACCATGATGATTGTCTCTCCAAATCTAATTTCTCTAAAAGGTAAAAAGCAAATTCTACATAATTGAGGCTCAAACTAGTGGTGGAAAATGTATGAAATACTTCTTTATAAATATAGATGTATGATCAAAGAAGAACAGAATGCCACGTGTCATTTTAAAAGAAATAAGAGGTAATTTTGAAAAATTCTAAAATTAATAAGGAAATAACTCAGCTAGCCCTAAGATTCCCAGCCTTGTAGAAAACTAGAGAGTAACAATGGGCTCCACATTTCAGCTAAAAGTGTGCAGAGTAATACAAAAGTAATGTTGATTTCTACACAGAACTGCAAAATAACTTTAAACCACATAAAATGCCAATGTGTAACTCAAAAGCAAGTCACTGATTTTCTATTTTAAGAAATCTCCATTTTGCTTACGTATAAAAAGGGAGCTATTTCCGTTTGTTTCATTAAATACATTTTGTATCTCGTTCTTCACAAAGCATAACATAAACTCATTTTTGAAAATTAAAATATGAAGAAAGTATTTGACTCTAAATCATAGAATTGTGTTGTAAGCTTACTTGAAAAACATTCTTCTGATTCAAAAAATGTAAATGGGGGGAAAAAATCGATTCTTTGATTAGTCAGCACACAAGCAACAAAGAGAGCTCAGCGTTTTGCACAGTCCTGTAAGTCCTACAGGCAGCCAAAGAAAACTTCGCACATGCAGTCTGCAATACATTTTCATTCCAATGAGGCAAAAATATACATATATTTATTTATACATGCGTATATAATGTCACACACAAACTTTAAAAAAAGCCCTGAGTTAGTTTGAGACTGAGTTGCTTTTTAGGTTCCCAAAGCACATGAAACCAGAGTGCTACAACTGCTGTGATAAGAAAATAAAGTCCAAATGAGGGGTTTCTGCATTTGCCTAAAAGAGAACACACACACACACAATAACAAAATTAAACAGCTGCAGTAGAACACGCCAAAGGGATGCGCGCTGTTAAGTGTTCCATTAAAAAAGATGAAAATAATTGGGCATAAAGGCAGAGTTGTGCTTGCGCCGAGCTCCACGGAAATCTGTTAGTCTGTGAGACCCTCGCCAGAGAATTGGTGGTGGATATTTACTGTGTACCTAATGTTTGTTTACTTTGTGTTTGCGTGAAGCAGCAACTGGAGCAGGGCCAGCAAACTTCCACCAAAAGGCAAGATGGTAAATGGAAATGCAAGCCATATCGTCTCTGTCCCTCCTCCTCACCTGTCATTACAGCGTATAAGCAGCCACCACAAATACATAAACGAGTAAGTGTGATGTGTTCCGATAAAACTTTATTTACACAAACAAGTGCTAGCCAGGATGTGGCCTGTGAGCTGTACTTCAACAACCACTGGACTAGACTATAAATTCCATATTTTGAAGGAAATGTCTTATTCAACGTCCTCTCCACAGCTTCAGGTGAGGGAGAAGAAAAAAGGCTGCAGGATCTGTCTCATACCCGTTTTCCAGCCACCCCTCAGGAATGCCTTAGACTCTCGGTCCCAAATCTTCTAGCATTTCCCAGCATTTAGACAGCAGCTCTGTACAGCTGCTAGTAATTAACATGCAATAATTATTTGTTGTGTGCTGTTTGTGTTCTCTGCATCTTGTCTTGTGCTGTCTTGCATTTATCTTGTTTTCTTCACTACATTCTACTAGTCCCAAGGGCAAGACTTTTTAATTTGTACTTTCCCTCAGAATTTAGCTTAATGTTCAGCAAAAGATACTGCTGACAAACAAATCTTCCCCTCCTCTCAAAGGGTATGCAAAAATATGGCTAAACCAGGGGGAAAAAAACACTACCATCTTTTATGTTTCCCACCAATGTGACTGTGGTAGAGGATGACCTTCAGGTCTAGCCTATGAAGGCCAAGTTCATTAGAACTTCCGGAGGGCTAGGGCTGGCCTAACCCAATAGTGTCCCTGGATATTGCACATGGAAATATCTACTAAATTCAACAGTACGATGAACTGTATGGTGAACTAAGCTGATTTCTTACACTTGAACAGAACTCTGGAAGTTGGGAATAGGAAATGCCTTTAGATATCATCGTCTAGTCCAACTCACTGTCCCAGAAATTACGGCTCAGATATCATGAAAAGTCATTCAGACCTGGTCCTTGAACAGCGTATAAAAGTGAGCTAAATCTCATGCTCCTTTAAACATAATAAATTCCTGATGTCTTAGGGAATCCTACAATGACTCTTCCCTCGTAAATAAAAATATATGTATTGGTTAAAAAGATGTTATTTCCCTCATTGAGCTGCTCCTTGAATCCAGATTCTCACAGACTCGGGCTACCTCGTGGAAGGTGCACCAGTCCTTACAGTGTTTGTCCCGGAGTTTATGACAACCTGAAGCAACATAGCAGAGACAATATAAAATCGTGGCTTGGGATGCAGCAGCAGCAGGATATGGAAGGTCATCCCTCTGGGGACAGCCCTAGTCTCGGAGCACAGGAGCCACCATCATTTTCACAGACCTGAGTCCTGAATCTCAGTTTCTCCACAGACTGTTCCCATGAAGCATCAAATTAAGATGAACATAGGTAGCAACTTCCACAGCCATCTAAATCCCAACGGAGGAGAGCCTTCTCTGCAGCCATCTCTACCTCCCACTGCTAGAACCTGGTTTCTCAAGGACAGCAAAACCTTCTTGGAGCCACTGGCTCAGTCTGAAAATCTTGTTAGCATCATCTGATGAAAAAAGGTAGAAAGATGAAAAACTATGAGGAGACACCACCCACATCTAAAAACAAGGTAAGGCCTGCTGTCACCGAAAATGGCCAGCTCCCTGGACCATTCCAAGCTGTTTCTTTCGGCCACTCTGGCAGTAGAGGAAATGGAAATCATAATGGGTATCACCTTTTGCATTTCTAGTACTGTGAATCATGAAACTTGCCTTATGGGGTGATGCAAATACTAAACTATGTAGGGTCATATAAAGTGCCTTACACGGAACACCGTCATAATGGGAATCATTAAGGGCAGTCAGCACTGTCAACACCAGGAAACAAAAGCAGTAAAACTAGTTTTCAAATTATGTGTTCACATGGGACTCACTGATGACAGTGTTTAATCCCAGCCTAGATTCTCAGTGACACCTATCATAGTTCTCCATGTCCACCCTCGCCCTTTCCTCTCTGTGCCCACTGGAACATGAGCAGAGGCCACAAGTCCATTACACCCAGGACTGTAAGTTCCTACAGGACAGTATTTTTCAAAGTGGGTTGTGGCCCATTAGTGGCTGTGAAATTAATGTCGTGAATCATAACAAGTGTATTTTTTTTTTTAAACACAGAAGGAAAGAGAGTACATCTCAGAAAGTAAGGGTGAGCATTACCTCAAGAAACTTCTGTACAGTGATAGGTGGGTACTGGTATGTGTATGCTGGGTCACAATGCAACATTTATTTCTTACTGCAAATCATGGGCAGGATATAAAATTCACTTCTTACTGAGAAGTACTATGCGACTAACACAGATCATCACCACAGCTCCCTGTGTGAAAGGCCACTTGTTGCTAGGAATTTAATTAGTGTGTTGGCTGAATGGCCGTATACTAACTACTCCATACTAATGGAGACATATTCTAGTGACAGGAGCTCAAGAACTCCCCAGAATCCTCCACAGTTCCAAGTCTGACTGAGCCCTGCTCCCGAGTAGCCAGCATGGCTAGGGAGCAGAGCTGGGCCAAAAGGGATGATCTTCACAATTACCTTCTGATGAGGCAGAAGACATGGGAGAGGCAATCTAACTGTGCAAGCCCACTCAGTATTTACTAGAAGCCTGTCATCTGAGGGAAGACACTCAAGGACATGTTATTTATCTGCAGAACATGAAGTTCATTTTCCATATTTACTAAGAGGTAGTCAGAGCATTTATCAAAGGTCTGAGGGCACAGAAGCAGCTCTCTGAAATGCCAATCTGATCAGGCTGCTTTCCTGCTTAACATTCTTCAGTGGCTTCCCCACTGCCTACAGGATATAGTTCAAATTCTGAAGCATCTGTGGCTATTTGAGGTCCAGCTGCCGCCTCCTCTTCCCGTACTCAGCTCCCTCCAGTTGCAGTGCAAGCCCCGTGTGTTCCTGCCAACGCGAGCAACTCCACAAGTTGTCACAGCTCCAGTGCCTGGAGTGTCCCTGCCAGCAGTGCCCTCACCAGCACCAGACAGAGAGACAGACAGACAGACACACACACACACACCCTGGGATTCATGCCTCTGGGGGCTCCCGCCACACACAGCCCCTTCTTAAAGCACTTGCTTTCCCAGCATGTTTTCCATTTTTCTGTCACTACCAGGCTGAACGGCTTCTTGAGGGCAATAAATGTGTATCTCTCTGGCTCCAAACACAGGGCTCCAGGGGTAAGAAGTGCTCCATAAGCACTTAACTGAATGGAAAAAGACAAAACTACTCTTAGAAGAATGGTGAGTGGTCATTGCTCTTCAGTTAGTTCATACTTATATGCCCCATCTGTGGGAGCCTGGTATCAGTACATTGTCCTACAACCTGCCTTGGCCCCCCACATTCTCATCTTGGTGTCCAGTTCACTGCTGGGCACACACACAATGGACAGTTTCCTCTGGCAAAAACGACGGCCTATAACATTTTCCTCCTTCCTGGCTGACCCTCCACTCCACCGGAAAGGAAAGTCACAACGCTAACAAGCAGGGTGACAGAAAGGAGAACAGAGAGCAACTAAGGCCAAAGACAGCTCCCCAGAAGAGGATTCTGATAAATACATCTTTGTGATATATAAAAATTGTATCGTTACATACAAGTTACATATGTGTCCTAAGTTGTGTGTTATGTATTATACACAGAGGGTACATACACAAGTCCGTGTATACGGAAACAGATGCGGAAATGGAGGTGGAGACAGAAAACATCTACCAATAATGATGAATAACCCATGACTTTCCATGGGGAAAGTCACACATACTAGGTTCATCTCGCCAAGATGACAAGTTCACTCCCCAAATCCAAAAGACGACAGACTCTGCTGGTGAAGTTTTAATAAACATTAGAAACAGCAGCAATTAGGTATTATGCTTAGCAAAATAAGTCAATTGGAGAAAGACAACTATCATATGATCTCCCTGATATGAGGAAGTGGAGATGCAACATGGGGGGTTTAAGGGGTAGGAAAAGAATGAATGAAACAAGATGGGATCGGGAGGGAGACCAACTCTAAGTGACTCTTAGTCTCACAAAACAAACTGAGGGTTGCTGGGGGGAGGGGGGTTGGGGTGGGGTTATGGACATTGGGGAGGGTATGTGCTATGGTGAGTGCTATGAAGTGTGTAAACCTGGCGATTCACAGACCTGTACCCCTGGGGATAAAAATACATTATATGTTTATAAAAAAATTTTTTTAAATTATAAAAAAAGATGAAAAAAAAATAGCAAAGTTCAATGAGACAGTATCAAGTGTTAGTTTAAAATGAAAAAGAGAAGAAAAATTAAGAATACAGGAGAGAATAGTAACTTCAGTATCTGATTTAAGAAAGAACTCTTGTTCCCTCTTGAAGACAGACAGTTACACTGAATCAAACACAGTAAGATCCTCTGCACTTCGAGTGCTGAATGGGTGAGCTATCTGCAGAACTGAGAGAGATCGAGTGCTGAGGTCTGAGGGATGGGTGGTCCCTAGAGTGGTAAGGCTAGGATGAGAAAGACAATCTCCTGTGGGAGAGGAAGAAGAATCATTGGGACGCCTGGGTGGTTCAGTCGGTTGGGTGTCTGCCTTCCACTTAGGTCTTGATCCCAGGGTGGTGGGATGGAATCTGTCATCAGGCTCCCTGCTCAGTGGGCAGCCTGTCTTGCCTCAGTCTGCTGTCCCTCCCCCGCCGCTTGTGCCCGCGTTCGCGTGCTCTCTCTCTCTCTGACAAATAAATAAATAAAATCTTAAAAAAAAAAAAAAAGAATAAGGATCATTGGACAAAGGGGAGTAAACTCATGAATAACATTTAATAAAAATGATCTTTAGGTAACTTTCAGCTTTTCAAAAAAAGAGTAAACCCACCTTTTGAGGCTGCAATTATTCTTCTTTTAGAAGTATAGTTAGATGGGCTCTACTTCTCCAATATATATATAATTTTTTAACATAATGCCCTGGATTATGAAATAGAAAGCTAGTTATTACCATGTAACAGTTTTATGTAATGGGGTATAATTGCTTACTAATTGTTCCATGTTCTCTCATTTTTTTGTTTCTTTATCTCTTAATTAGATTTTGAGTACCTCAAGGGCCGGATAAATATCATGCACTGCTTAAAAGCTTATAACTCTGAAGGTTGGAGGTTGATAGAGCTAGTGAGATTCCTAGCCTCTCTTATCTGTGTGCCTTTGAGAAAATGATAAACCTCTCTAAGCTTCAGTTTCTTCATGTGTAAAATGGGAATAAGAGGAATACCTTTCTCATAGGGTTGTACTAAGGAATAAATAAAATGAGTGAAAGAACATAAATAAAATGTTTTCATTTTGTGACAAAAAAAAAAAAAAGAAAAGAAAAGAAACAGCAGCAATTACAAGTGACAAAGCCATTACTGAGAGGGGAGGGGGAACCAGACACACACAACATAAAAACAAAAGCCTGTATCTGGTAAGCTCCTGGAGACAATGCATAGTGATACCATCCAGTCCTTGAGTACCCAAAAGCATTCCCTCCCCTGCTGAGTGTGCTCAAGTGCACATGCCTGGGGCAACAGAAACTCATCACCTGATGTGCAATGTAGGTCACTCACCAGCATGAGTGACTGAGGGGAAGGCAAGGTGGGTCTGCTTTTGAAGGGGCTGGGTACGATGAAAGGATAGGACAGCCTCGCTCCTTGTCCTTGCCTTTGAAACTGGAGAACTTCTGAGCAAGCAAGCAAATCTCATCTTCTCATATGGGGCAAGCCCACCCCTCTGACCCAATCCACACCCACAAGGAAAGTCCCATCTGTTTCTTCCTATGGACAAAGGGGTTATTACTATTCAAAGAGATAAGAAGGAACAGGGGCTGCCCTAGTTGTTGCCACTGACAAACCCCTGGCACAGGTAAAAACTCATTAGTGTTTTTAATCCAAATGTAAACTTGTTAGAGCCTTACTCACGGCTACAGCAGATTTGCCCATGGAGATTCTATCCCCCCCTTCCTATACTAACCCTCCCAGCTTTCAGAAATGTAAGTATTTCAGATGAAAAGTAAGAGGGAACTGCCAAAGATGGCACGTGGCTATATAATCACTTTGCGTACCACTAGTAAGCAACATGATTAGCAGAGCTGAGGACATCTCAGAGCCCTGACTCAGAACCTTCATGCCTCTCCCCAAACCCAGTCCAGCTCAGGGCACACCTGGCTTCCTGCCATAGTTGCTGTCTAAATGCCCCTGTACCCCTGAGTGAGGTGTGGGGTAAGAAGGGGCACATTCTTTGCAGGAAAGAAGCTCTGCTCCTTTCCAATCCTGCCTCCCTGGTGATTAGCTCTGGGGGGCTACCTCCAGACACCGCCCCCCATGGACTCCCTGAGTCACAGAACTTCAGGCTGCCAAACAGTTCATCTCATAGAAGACACTGTGGTCACTTTTTTAATCCTGATCAGTATTTCAAATAACATTTCAAAATAAAAATTGATATGTGTAGCTATTTCTTTATACTGTAATACTGCTTCACATCTCTTATAAGGCTGGTCTTTCCCCCCACAGTCCAATAATTTTACCCATTCCTCCTTTGTAGACAGGTAAGACTGGAGTCAGAGAAGCTAAGGGCTTTGCTGGAGGCTACAAGATTAAGACTGGAACAAAATCTGACTTACAGGAGCTCTTGCCAGTAGAAAGCCAGCCTCTGTGGACTGCACCAGCTTGGCTTCTCCAGAGAAGCATGGCCAGGGTGGCAGCACAACACAAAAGACAGTCCCAACACAAAAGGATAAGAAAAAATGCCCCCTCCCCTGCCTTGGGGTGGGGGGTGGGGACCTTTCCTGCCTTCAGGAGATGCTCCATGAAACTATGGCTCCCCAGAAGCTGTGTAGGTGGATTCAGCACCTATGAGAACAAGCAGTAAACAAGAAATACTACAGAACAAAGAAAGTCAGTTTGTCCTCCATCTCTTCCTATTGAAATCGTTCAGAAAGGGTAATAACATAAGTGGGACCAAAAAAGAACCATAAAAGAAAGTTCTAGCACTTTGTTAAATGAACAGATTCAGATTTCAAAAGGAAAAAGGTAATACATAGATATAGATAGATGGATACATAGAAATTAGATGGACAGACAGACAGGTAGGACATTGTGCTTGGCTGGTAAGGAGTAAAGACGACTCAGTTGACTGAAGCCTGGTCTCCTGTCATCCTCCCTATGACCTTGCACAACTTCTCTAGTCTTGAGTTTCCTCACAGGTAAAGGGAAAGATTGAACTAAAACCCTAGCAGAGTCACTTTCCCCCCAAAATGTATGAAAGAAGAAATTTGTGAAGAGCACAATTAAGCCACTTATCAATATTTTCTATAAGGTTCACACAGGTCCTTGGCCAGAGCACCATCTAAAACTTAAGGTGTTCCTAAACAAGCTAGTCCCCAAATCACCTAGGAGAAAGTACCTAGAGAAATAATATAAATAAAGTAAACCAGGTAAGTGCCATGGAAGCTTCTAGGAGAGCATCTGGCACACAGCAAGCTCTCATCTACCCAGACAAATGGACAGGATAGAGAGACCACAGAGAGGTGACAGGTGAAAAAAAACCATAATTGCTTTATGAGAAAAAAACAGGTTTATACCTGTGTTTTTTATAGTTGTTCAATTTAAATATGACCTGTAAAGTGAAATTCTGATACAGACTGGGCGATTAGTAACTGCAGCTCCTTAAACACTGAGTAGCCACAGCTACTCAAGGCCAGGGGACAACACCCACTTCCAATGCCCAGAAGGGCTACATGCATTCTCCCCACTCTACTGTGCACCAGACATCCAGGTCCTTACCCTCTCCTGGTCTCCTCCTCACATGTCCATTTTTCCTCTCTTTCTTTTGTTGCTTCTTCCTCCCTGGCTCATCCCCTAAGTGTTGGTGTCCCTGAAGTCCTACTGTTGGCCCTTTCATCTTCTCCCACTAGAGACTTATCTTCACAGCCACCTATGAACTGATAATCGCAAATCTGCAACTTTGGCTCAGAAAACTTCTTCTGAGCTCCAAATCCACTCCCTAGTCTCACTTGCATATCCCCCAAATATACCGAATGTTAAGACATTGAAAACAAATCTTTCTTCCCAAACAAGTTGTTCCTTCTCTTTTTATACACCTTGACTTAAAACAGAAGGTGCAGTCATCCCAAAACCTTCATGTTTCTGGCCCTCAGCCACCCATATACCTATTAACCCCCTTCAGTCCACTCTGTTCCCACTGCCAGAGCTATGTTTCTATAATACCCCTCTTCAGGGCTTTCCTGGGTAGAAACTGACTGTGGTTCCCCAATACCAGTGGTATGATGTGTAATTCCTGAGTGTGACCAACAGAGTCCTTTACAGTCTGACCTTTCCAGACTATTGCCCTGCCCTTTACCCAGTCCTACAATTGGCCATGCTGGGCCTGCTCCCTGCCCCTAAAATCACCAGGCTCCTTCCTGTCCCAAGGAATGACCCACCCAAGTCTAGGCCTGCGGCCCCCTTTCATTCCTTCCCTGCCTGCTAGTTCCTGTGTGTCTAGGGAAGTCCTTCATAAACTCATGAGCTCTCCTTTGCCAGACCCACTACACCCCACCAGCTGTCCACACCACCTGACACACAGCCTTCTCACACTGTCACAAGCCACTGGTTTCTCCCACCCACGCAGTGATTCTCAGACTCTGCATGGATCAAAACCATCTGGGGAGTTTATTTAAAACTAAGGTTCCAAGTTCTATCACAGGTTGTATGTGATTCGCTGGGGCTGGAATGGGTTATAAAACATTCCATCACATATCCAAAGGCCTTTCACGTGGACAGTACATAGGACTACAGTTCCTAGCTCTCATGACGGGAACTAGGATCACTGAGGGAAAGATATGGCTTCTACTCATTGACCGGAAATAAATTTAAATAACTGAGAATCCTGCAAAACTCAAGTTGACTGCTTTATGTAGCAGTAGGTTCCCCATCACTGCAGCTGTTTGGAGAAAGGCTGAAAGACCATATGTCAAGGGTACTGAAAAGGAATTCATCCATCAGATAGGACTGCCTCAGATAGCCAAGAAATGTCCTTCACTTCTGAATGATGTTATAAAAACAGTAATTGTGTATGGTTTAACCCTTGTTGAATCTCACTCAAAGATCTGTTGTCAACAGTGACTTCAAGGACACACCCTAAAAGGACAAAGAGGTTCTCTCAGATACCTACCATAAAGATGGATCATGACCCAGATTCCCGGAGAAAACATTTATAGACAGAGGTTCAGGAGTTAAAGCCATTATCCATCAATTTTGTCTTAAAAATGGGACTTGAATCTCAAGTATTTTTGCTACTTGAAGCAAGGAGCTATGAAGGTGTTTGTTCATTCTTTCTTTCTTCCTTTCTTTCTTTCAGAAGGGATTATAAACCAAAAACGGAAGTCAGATGTTAAAAATCAAACAACAGGGATGCCTGGGTGGCTCAGTTGATTACGCAGCTGCCTTCGGCTCAGGTCATGATCCCGGCATCCTGGGATCGAGTCCCACATCGGGCTCCTTGCTCGGCAGGGAGCCTGCTTCTCCCTCTGCCTCTGCCTGCCACTCTATCTGCCTGTGCTCTCTCCCTCTCTCTCTGACAAATAAATAAATTTTAAAAAAAAATTTTAAAAAAATCAAACAACACTCATATTTATTATGGAGAATTTTTTTCTGACATTGAAGTTTACAACATCAAATAAATATATTACAGATCCTCATGTCTAAGAGCTTATATTATAAAATGGCCAATCCAAGGATAAGGAAATACTGATCTTCAAAAATCAAATATTTAATATTAGCTGAACATCCAACAGCTGATTTTTCCACAAAAGGACCTGTGAATCATTCTATTAACTGTCCTTAGGGAGACAGTGCAAAAAAGAAACCATGCTGTGGATTATTCTCTCCTTTCATTTAAAAGCAACCAGGGTCTCTTGCAGAACACTCATCAACTTTGAGATAAACACTCAATTTACTGGCAGTTCAGAACTTATAGGAACAGATATTTACTTTGAATTTCAAATAATCAGTATATCCTTATGGTCAAAAAAAAAAAATAAAACCCAGCCAAGGAAACTTTGTTACTTGAGACAGGCAGCCCTTTGAATGAAATGACTTCAGTCTAATGGGTTTTTACAGGAAGTATATTTCAGAACCAAATCAATTTATTCTTATGACATTTCCCCATGTCTAGATACAAACTAGATAGTATCAGAAAAGGAAACTGTCCGTGGAGAGTATTCATAGGCATAGGCTGTCTTCTAAGTGACACTGCTGAATTCTTCTTATGAGCAAAAAAAAAAAAAAAAAAGAAAGAAAAAAGAAAAAGAAAAAGAAAAAAAAAAGGTGGAGAAGGTTTTAAGGAATTTTACCACTCTCTACAGAGTACTACAAATATTGGAAAGTTTTATTTCTGTAATGGTGACCACAGAATTAAAAGCAGCCTGACTTTGTGCTAGAATTATCTGCTTTGTTTCCCACAGCCCAGCTTCCATTCTGTGGCATTAATGAAGACGTGAGAGGGAAACAAAGTTTTCTGTGGACCTAGGGGAAGGCAGCACCCGATTTAGTAAAGACACCTTTCTGTTTTCACAACTCTTGTAGAGCCAGCACTCGAGGTGAAGAGCGAAAGACGGCTGCTAGAGCAGCAAAGGGATTGCTACGCGGGAGACCTTTCCAAGGTCAGACACCTGTCTTCCGAGAGAAGAACCCACAAAAAGATACTGAAGAGTTTCCTCAGTGACTCCTAGCTACATCCACCTTTCCCTCCTTATGCGCTACACAACCACCATCTGCATCACATCATGAGCAGCTTTTCTTTTTTTTAAAAGTGAGTAGCTTATTTATTCACAAGACTATTAGAATTAAACACTTACACGGTACAGAAGAAATTTTAAAATACAATTGAAATACTATAAATCAACAAACACAAAACTAGAACCCAAGACGTATCACTCATGTTATTTTCTGTTCTTGAGACTTTGATATCTTGGGGACCTCACTGACCAGAAAGAGAATTCCCCTCCCAGGTCTAGCTAATTCCTAGAGACAGTAAATAACCTGTCTAGGAGCAGGCCTCTGAAACGCAAACCCACCAATCCAGAGCCTGTACTCTGAACAAGCTCTTTGGTCTTCTACACTTCGGGAAACAATATTCCTGGGCTCTAATCATCTCAGGGCTCAGAACCAGACCATGAGGATGAGCAGCTTTTCTAACTACTTGTATTGTACAACGTACAACCACATACCATATCCTTCACTAACTGCTTTGAGGGTAGACCTTGTCTCCCCAGACGATAAACTGTGGATGGTCAAGGACACTGCCCCATGTCCCTTGCATCTACTCCCTCAGAGCATTTCACACACTTCAAACATAGCAGGCACCCTATCAGCTACATGATTTAATACCTCCTCAGGGGCACCTGGATGGCTCAGTGAGTTAAGCCTCTGCCTTCGGCTCAGGTCATGATCTCAGGGTCCTGGGATGGAGCCCCGCATCGGGCTCTCTGCTCAGTGGGGAGCCTGCTTCCCCCCACCTCTCTGCCTGCCTCTCTGCCTACTTGTGATCTCTATCTGTCAAATAAATAAATAAATAAATCATTAAAAAAAATACCTGCCTCAGGGTTTCCTTGCTTGCTTCCTTCCTTCCTCAGTGAGGAATTACTGAGAGACTCCTGCAAACATAATACTATTTTCAAAGCACCACTGTCTCTCATTACGCAACAAAGAGAGAACAAAGTGCCTCCACTGAGGAGGATTTTTAAATTGACTTGTTATTTGTATAACACGTGCCCCTACTGAAAAAAAAAGAGTCAAATAATACCTGCCATTAAAGAACATTTCTTTTAAAAAGCAATTACATTCATTGTGGGAAAGAATGGAAAATACAGACAAGTAACATAAAAAATTAACACTTATAATCACATCACCAAAGCTAACCAATGTTAATATCATGGTATATATATCCTTCGGGTTAGTTAAATATGCATATATATTTTTTTAACAAAAAATAGTATCATACCAGAGATTATCGTATAATGTTTTCATTTAATATGTGCTAAAACTCATTCTATGTTAATTATTCTTCAGAACAGAATATTTATATGACCTCAGTATATCTGAAGATAATCTAATAAAATTTAGAATAAAACTCATCTTCACTCCTTGCTGATAAAAGGCTCAGGTCTAAAAGAGAGCAAAGAACAGGCACAGTATGTGGAATTATTTAGAGACTTTTAAAACTGGCAGGGATCACAAAAAGTAAAGTGTCAAATCATATTACAATTCCACCTAAAAGAGTACTCTAATGCTGTTAATCTGGCAATTAAAATGTTGCACATTTTTTTAAATGAGACTTAATTATAATTATAAAGACTTAAGGTAGCTATGAGACCCCAACCAATATTTGTTTTATTTTTATTACAGTACTACTCCTGACACTACATATTTTATTGTGGAAAGGAGAACTACTATTACCATTGTCAGCTGTCAAAACACTTCCTAAAAGCCTAGGTCAGAAGCCAACGCTAACTCAAAGACAACATGATAGTTAAAAATGCCGAACTGTCCTCAGAGCTGACTCCTAGGCCCCTCTGACATAATGCATAACAGGTTTTGTTCTGTTTAGACAAAGCTCTTTTTAGTGTTAGAATAATTAAACCACACAGGCACACTTGAGAAATCTGCATTTTAATTTCTACTATCATTTTCCTTTGATGCAGTCAATCCTAAAGACTTTCATTAAAGGAAGCAACTCACAGCCCATCCACTCCCATTCTCCATTCTTCTTATTCTTAAGCCTTTCCGCCCCCTGACGTTTTTGTGATTAACCTGATAACTACAGCACACCGAACTGGTTAGAAACATGATTAGTTTTTCCCAAAAGATGAGTCAGGCTCTCATATCTCAAGCAAAGAAAGGAAAAAAGGAAAAATTGTAGTTTTCCAATTAAGCTCTTTTCTGAAGGCATAGAAGGATTCAACAAGCTCATACTCAGTGACCCCACAGACTTCTCATGTAATTTTCATAATGGAAGTCAGAAGGGACCTTCCTGCCCTTAACACAAATAAATACTAAATCTCCACTCAAGAATAATTTATGATGTTTATCATCTTTGCATTCCCTTTTCGTTTCTATTAAATTGGTTTCCATACTGAAGCTGCTTTCTGTTACTTCCACCTTTTGACTTTCTACTTGTCTTATTCAGTTCGTCTTCTAAGATGTGTTTCCATTTCTACCAAGGCCCAGCAGGAACATATGGGTACATACCTGAAACAAGCAGATTGAGAGCTGAAGGTCACCTGGGCTGTACCCCACCGGGGCGGTGTTTCATAATCACACAGCTAGACCAGGTTATCTCTATGGTACTCCTAAATAGCTCCTCCAAATCATACCTGGATCTCCTGTGTGTCAGTTCCCCCTACGTACACACTTTATTGGTCTATTCCACAGGTTTATTTGGACTGCAAAAGACTCTAATGGATAAGGTCACTAGACCACACAGACACAAATACATGAAAGTAAAATTGTGACTCACATGCAGAAAAACCAAGAAATGTTCCAGGACAAGCTGTGAGAATAACACAACTGATACTAGACAGTTCTACGCACACAACTAGCCTCAACAGAAATGTCAGTCTACGAGTCAAAGCAACTATGACAAATTCTAAAAACCTCCTCTTTGCTCTTCACATCTCTGCTCACACTATATTCAAATACATGTTCTTGCCCCACCACCTCCTCTGGGGATAACAATCACAAGTTTTTGCTCCCCTTACCCATTAAACCACCATATAGCCAAGATGTGCCAACTGCGTCAAAACCCATCACTGACAGGAATCAGATCAGGCAAGCCTGGGTCTCCCATAACTCTCCTCTGATCGACCGGGAGCAAAACTCTCACATGGGACAGCAGTGTGTGGCTGACATCATGCTAGGCGATGCCCTTAACAAGAAAAATGCAGCTCATTATTTTTCATCTATCAAACCCTGTCAGCATAGACTTGACTACGCTGCTGACACAGCGGCGGTAGCGATGAAGTCATCCAAGCAACCCATGAAGTGACAAGCACGTGAACCAATGAAAGAACGAACCCATGTGGGGAGGCCCAGAAAGGTGATGTTCCAATCTCCTGGCAAATGAGGCAATACCAGTCTGGCTCAGGGCCACGATGATGCTGGCTGTCCTGAAGGGTTGTGCTTAGAGTCACAGAACCATCCCCCGCCCCCAAAGTGAAATGCAAGAAGAAGGGCTTAGAATTTAAGGAGAAAAGTATGCACTCTTCTTCAAATCCACTATCTCTCCCCTACTAGAACTTATCACTAGAAAGGTTGGCATGCTGTGTATACTAAAATGACAAAAGAATGGTAACTTACATTCAGAGGCATATTTTTAGTTAACAACAAAAGGGAAGCCCTGAGGCCACATCAACAATCATCTTGATGACCAAGGAGCTCCCTTCACAGGGGTTTGGTTGGTACTCAAAACTGAAGCTTGTGCTACTATCTCCGCTCCTTCTCTCTGTAAGCCAATAACTACAAAGTGCATTCAATATCCAAATATTTGGTGCAAGTTCTTTCTTTTCTCTTCTTCTTCCAAAAGGGAGTTTTTTGTGGTTTTTTTTTTTTTTTTTTTTTTTTTTGGCTGGGAGGTGCAGTAGAGGGAAAGAGAGAGAAATCCTCAAGCCGACTCCCAACTGAGCGAAGAACCGGATGGGTGCTCAGTCCCAATACCCTGAGACCATGACCTGAGCCGAAACCGAGCATTGCACCTTTAACCGACTGATCCATCCAGGCACCTCTGAAAAGCAATTCTTAATGCAAAATGTGGTGGGGTTGTCCTATTCATTTCCCATCCACTTGCCACTTCCTCTTGGGGAAAAAGGGACCAGATTCAGTGGAGAGAAACGAAGGGAAAAGATGGGACCAAAAAATACCAGAAATTCTTGCTTGTTGCAGGAACACTTTCATAACCCCTCTTATTGCATTATGAAAAAGCAGTGCATGGCAATCTTTCTCTTTGTATTCAGTTTCCACTCCTAAGAGGCCTAGTATGTGCAGTCCAACTGCCCTACTTCTTAGTGGCCTTTTTACCTTTTGAATAATGATACTAGAGAATCTTTTGAACTGAATCTTTATAAATAAATTTAAATGGCCTGTACACGTAAGGGCAGAAATTGGAAAATCCACATTATCTTTACTTAGGTTCTTTTCATAGCAATTCATGGTCATTTTGTAGGTATGACATAGAAATTCCATGACTTAAAATTGCAGACAACTTTTGTCATACCTAGTTATTTTAGTACTGATATCTACAATGGAGGCCCAAGGTCTAACAAGATAAAACACATCATAGCATGGAGACCAAAACTACTATTTATCACTGATATATACTGATAACTCCCCTTGCTGGGTACATTGTAATGCTGCATATCTCTTCACTTGTATTTATCTTGCTGTATCTCCAATTAAATTACAACCTTCCTGAGAGCAGAGAACACATTTTTCTGGGAAGAGAAGTTCTAAACAATATTTATTCTTAACCTGACCCTAAAACAAACCTGCTTCCAAAGTGGCTCAGAGATGCAATTTTTTTCTCCACTGATAACAAGAGAAATCAAGAAAGTGGAAAGCCTGGGGCACCTGGGGTGCTCAATGCATTAAGCCTCTGCCTTCAGCTCAGGTCATGATCTCAGGGTCCTCGGATCGAGCCCCACGTCCCACATCGGGCTCTCTGCTCAGCGGGGAGCTTGCATCCCCCCTCTCTCTACCTGCTTCTCTGCCTACTTGTGATCTCTCTGTCAAATGAATAAATAAAATCTTTTTAAAAGTTAATTAATTGATTAAAAAAAGAAAGAAAGAAAGAAAGTGGAAAGGCCATTTAGGTAAGAAGAGCCTGGCTAGGATCTTGGCTGGGGACAGGGGGCACACTTCATTTATCACTCCAGAGAGACACCGTTCTCCAAGACTCACTACTGTGTAAAATTTAAGTCTTTTGATTCCATGGCTCACCCACAACTAACATTCTCTATGCTCCATCAGAAACTACAAACATGTTAGTCTTGTTGATTTCAAAGGCCAGCAACAGTCAGGACAAAAAAACAACCAATTTCCAACTGTGCCTTAGCCATATGCCTGTTGGTTGAAAGGAAATTTCTGAAACACATGGTCAATCTCAGTAACAGTGCCATCTGAGGGTGAAGAGGTTGGAGGAATCAGTAACCTCTGCAGTTGTCATGGTTGGCTTGCACCAAGACGTGTTTAATGTAGCTGTCACCAGAAAGTTTAATTCTTTGGGATAATATTTCTGATGAAGTACCAACATTCCTATTATTCATCATTTATGTGATTACAACATCAAAGTCAACTGGCAGTGTCTCCTATTAGGTGTCTACAAGAGAGAACTCCAGGAAAATTAAATTCTCAAAAATGAGTTCACAATCACGTTTATCTGCCATTAAAAAAAAAAAAATCCTTCCTTGCTATTATTACATAGTAAATAGAAAAGCAGAGTATTAGAGTTAGCAGGTAATCATCTGACTCTCCTTATAAGCTGGCTTAAACAACTGTAAAGACAGGGAAACTTGAGGCACCCAGTTGGCTCAATCAGTAGAGCATGCAGCTCTTGATCTCGGGGTTGTGAGTTCAAGCCCCACATTGAGTGCTGAGACTACTTAAAAATAAAATCTTAAAAAAAAAAAAAAAGAAAAAAGACAGGGATGCTCATTACTTGACAAGTCCATCCCACTATTGGACAACTTCAACTGTCAGAGAAACCACCTCCCAACAATGGAGCAGAATTTTGCTTCCCTATACCTTGTATTCACAGGCTTTAGAATGATAATCTCAAGCAATGCTAAAACCCACCTCTTCCTTCACCTAAGAGCCACGCCATTTATCTGAAGGCCTGCATCTAACAAATATGGAATCCTCTCCATCCTTCGGTTTTTCATTTTACTTCTCATGTGACATGATGTCCAAAATTTTGAGGGTGTCATTGTCCACACGTTAGCATGAAACCTAAAACTGAACATAGATGTGGCCTGACCAATGTGGGTTTCCATGGGGAAATCACAGGCACTGATTAGACACTAGGCTTCTATGAATCCAGCATGAAAATTTGATGGTGGGGTTTTGTTTGTTTCCAGCTGCTTCATATTCTTAATATACATCATAGTTTCTAGTTTTGCTGTGTTCTATTTTACTACTAATGTTTTCTCCATCTAATCCTTTCCATTTTCCCATCCTAAAATTAATGTTAACTCAGTTTCTGAGCCAAAATACAATGCAAACTTGTATTTTTCATCCATGTCAAATTGCATCATATTGGCATTAATTTTTCTGGCCTATCTATGTCATTCTGAATTATTACCTTTTATAATATATTTACTGTTTCCACATGGAAATATAAACTATCTGTCTCAGTCTATTGAGGCGGCTATAACAAAAATACCATAAACGGGGTGATGTATACACATTTATTTCTCATAGTTCTGAAGGCTTGAGAAGTCCAAGATCATTGTGCTGGCAGATTCAGTATGTGGGGTCTCATGAGAGCACACTTCCTCAAAAACAGCCATGTTCCCACTGTAACCCCACATAGTAGAATGGGTGAGCTAATTCTCTGGTATCTCCTTTTTAAGGGCAATAATTCCATTCAGAAGGGCTTGGCACTCATACCTAATCACCTCCCTAGAGTCTCACTTTGTAACACCTTGGAGGCTGGGATTTCAACATATGAATTTCAGGGAGACATAAACATTCAGACCTTAGCATCATTTTTCAAGACTTCAATTATTGAAAAATTCTAATGGGGACAGAGTTAGAATATCCGTTCCTCCGTAATAAACTTTTTAGTAATCATAATTGGTGGTTGCAGTGTTAGTATTTTTCTTCTAGCTCTCATGTACATGTAAAATGAGATAAATCAAAGGAGTAAGCATGAGATATACTAATTCCATCATTCCTCATCTCCATGAGAACCAGGATTCTCAGTGTAGAAGGAAGGAAATAATGTAATCCAGAAAAGGTTAA
The DNA here is from genome assembly GCA_004024625.1 of Mellivora capensis. NCBI lineage: Eukaryota > Metazoa > Chordata > Mammalia > Carnivora > Mustelidae > Mellivora > Mellivora capensis. Next base: position 43,597 of record PISX010003530.1, read on the forward strand.
ATAAAAGCCCAGTAATCCTGAAATCCTAAATTTGAATTGAATATATTAAGATAAGTTCACAAGACCTTTTTTATCTTGCACTATGTATATATACCCAGCCTTATTCACTGAAAAGGTCTAAAAGCAATAATCTAATATCTATGAGCATCCCTAGTACTTAGATGACATTCCTAAAATGCAACTTCCTGTTTAAAGAAGCCAGGGCTCTTTTGAAAAAACGGCTGATTCCATGTCTCGTGCAGAAAATGTACAAGATGGGGACACCTGGGTGGCTCAATTGGTTAAGCATCTGCCTTCGGTGCAGGTCGTGATCCCAGGGTCCTGGGATCAAGCCCCGCACTGGGCTCCCTGATCAGCAGGGAGTCTGTTTCTCCCTCTCCCTCTGCCTATAGCTTCCCCTACTTGTGTGCACTCGTGCTCTCGCTCTCTCTCTCTATCAAATAAATGAATAAAATCTTTTTAAAAATGTACAAGATGAACATGGAATTTCTTGTCATACCAGATAGCAAGAAAATCATCAAAGACTACTATGGTCATGTCAAAGAACTCAGCAAAAAACTGGAAGAGACTCTCATTGGTCAAAGATGGGACCATTTTAACTTTAGTAATAATAATTGTAATGGACTGAAACTCATCTGTTTAAACCCATAAATGTAGGGTACCTGGGTGGCACAGTCGATTGAGTACCCGATCTCGGGTCTGGCTCAGATTGTGATCTCATGGTTGTGAGATGGAGCCCAGGAAAGGCTCCATGCTCTGCACAGAGCCCGCTTAAGACTCTGCTTCCTCTCTTCCTGCTACTCCACGCTCTCTCACTCTCTCTTTCTCTAAAATAAATAAATAAATAAATCTCAAAAAAATCAATAAATTCATAATTATATTTTAAAAACTAATCCGTCATCTTTTGAGGATGACAGGGAAACTTGGTGACTAAAAGAAACATCCAGTATTTAAATGAATTATACTACTGGGTAACCAAATGGTAGATAGGGGGAGGCATCTCCTTACAAAAATGTTCCAGCTAACAACAACAACAAAAAATGTAATTACAACATGACTAGTTTATAGCCTCCAATAAACTAATGGATCTAGGAACATAATATTTAAAAAAAGGGGGGGGGGCAAGCAGACATTTTATGCCTCCTGATGAAAGAACACAAATCATCTTCTAGACCGAATTCTGAATCTTCTGGATACAACTACCAATTTACAGGAATTATAAAGGACAGAGAAACATGCTGAATTGCACTACGACTATGCAAGTACCAAAATCCAAAGTGAAGGAAACTATAGGTCAATAGGTCCTAGATCTTTAACAAATAAATGTCAAGGAAAACAAAGGGATAAAGGGAGAACCTGTATATTTAAAAAAAAAATTTATAAGACTTATCAAGTTCTTTCTAAACATAGGGAAACATCAAATTATAGATTAAACTTAGATGATAAAATCATAAAGAAATGCCAATAAGTCATTATTATAAAGACAAGATAGTGCTTACTTTTGGAAGGAAGAAGGAAGGAATAAGATGAGATGGGAAAGGGGCACATATAGGAGCTTCTTGGGTGGGTGGCAAAGTTCTATTCTTGATATTAGTGGTAGTTACAGGCATTTTCATCACAGAATAATTTGCTGAACTATAAATTTTTATATGTTTCTGTCATCTGTATTTTATCTTACAGTAAATTAGAAGTTAGAAGAGAAATTATTTTTAATTTTAAACAAAATGCCTGTCTTACTTTTTTCTTCCTTCTATACCCCTCGTCTTTTCCACTTAGGATAAAACAGATGGTAAGAGTGGACAATTAGAGGGTTTTTTCCCTTCGATTCAATATGGTAAACTACCTTGAAACAATGCATTCACATCATCTGAGTCCATTGCATACTTGGTTTATTGGCACTACAGCCTTCCTGAGCAGCTATGGGTGCTGGCTCCCAACAGCTTACAGACACCCCTTCTAAAGAAATTCTCCTTGGCTGAATGGGAGCCACCACCCTCAGAGGTTATGCTCAGTGGCCCACCCCATGCCTCAGCACCTCCAGCCTTCAGGCAGCCAGTAGCCAAAAAGTGACTGATAATGAGTTCAAATAGCCCTACCACCATCCCTTGAAGTTAGACCAATTCATGCTGGGGAGTCCCTAGAGGATGATGCTAAAGTAAGACTCTGTTTGAAACCACTTACCTGCTCAGCTCCTCCCCCTACTGCCCAATCCTGTTCTCTTCAACCCCCTATTCCTGAGAATATGTCCTCAATAAATCACTTCCAACTGTATTGTTGTCTTGGGCTTTGCTTCTAGAAAACCAACTAAAGGCATACCTGGGCAGCTCAATCAGTTAAGCATCTGACTTCGGCACAAGTCATGCATGATCTCAGGGTCCTGGAAGCCCTGCATTGGGCTCCCTGCTCAGCAGGCTTTCTGCTTATCCCTCTCCCTCTCCCTCTGCCTCTCCCCAGACTCATGCTCTCTCTCTCTCTCAAATAAATAAAAGCTAGAAAGAAAGAAAGAAAGGAAGGAAGGAAGAAAGAAAGAAAGAAAACCAACTTAAGACTTGAAAAGGAAAAGTCACTTTTGCAGTAATGAAAGTGACTTCAGTATAAGAGAAGTGAATTACTGATGGGTATGAGAGGTCTCCATAAATCATCATGAATAAACATTTTGTCATTCTAGAAACACTAAATGCCACCACCATGTCCCAACATCTTTCATTACTTAAGTGGATGAGCCACTAACTCCATCATAAGACTCCCTAATAACTGATTTCTAATATCAACTCCACAAGAAAGACAGAAAGCAAAAGGTCCTAATTTTTCTTGCTAGTTGATTACCAGAGCCTTCTATTAAACAGCATCTCAAGAATCATCCAGGTTATCAAAATGGAAAGATCAAGTTGGCTTTTCACTGGATCTCCAGATTCATCAAGTCTTCCTAAGTTTTAAGAACTGTCTGGAGTGTCCAATTTTAGATGAAAAGAATTGGTAAGGGCTGACTAAATGAAACAAACAAAGTCTTGACAACATAGACTAACTGGAGGAATACCCAGAGCCTCTGAAGTTCCCCTTTGACATTGTGCCAAACATTCTTTGACACAGTGTGACAGTATGACAACTTTAATCAACACACTGAACATATACATTTATTATCAATGTATCAAAAAGGCATGGAAGTGAGGTAGAAACAAGCACCTCTTTCTATTCACTTCCCTTTCTTCTGGAACCCTGATAATGGTTTCCAGAGAAGAACCTCCATCAAGGTGACACTGAGATGGCCTCTGGGCACAAGGTTCACCCTAAACTACTAAAGGACTCAATAAAGGTCTATAGCACATCTATCATTACCTAACAACATGCACCCCTACCTTTCAATCAGTATTGGGAGGCAAACTGTACATTAAGGAAGACCAGCAAATCCTATGCAAAATTATTTTGGAGTATATTTTACAAGAAAGTTTGCTTTACATCCATTAATACATTCTAGGTTCATAACACCAGATGAATAATCTAAATCACACAGAAGGCTCAGATGGTCATTTACCTATTCTCCATCCTTCAAGAAGAATAGTACCTAAGTCATCTCAGGACAAGCTATATTGGCACTTTGATTTAACAGGCTATAAATCAGTTCAGACTGCCTCTACATCTTTCCATCACACAAATAAATACAGTTTCTAAATCACAGTACCCAATGTGAAAATTAAAGAGTGTTAACCCAATAGCAGTGGGAAAAGATTTCCATTTTATGACCACGCCATGCTGACTGCCCCAAAGTCAGACAAAAATTCATACCAGTACTAAGAACAAATTCCCTTTCTGTGAATAAAAAAGAAGTTGTTTTGCGTTTATATCAGCACAATGAAAACTTCAATATGAGAAAGTTTAGTGTAAAAAATTGACAATTTCAATTGCATTTTTTAAAACAGTTGAATAGCTTAAACTCTAAAAATTTTATCATCTGAGCTAAATCACTGATGTATTAACTGGGTAGACTTCTGGAGAAGTGATGTCAGCAACACAGCAGACTAAAAGACTCTAAGCCCTCATTCACCTGCAGGAAAAAAAAACACAAAAACATATAACTTCAGACCAGCTACACTAATTGTATAGGAGTTGTAGAAAACAAAAGTCTACAGCAACCAAGCAAAGGACCAAACAAGAAGCTACATTCAAAATAATAGGAAATTTCCTCACACTCTTATTCCCCTATGTCCCAACCCCTTCCCAGCTTGATGTGGCCTTTATCTGGAAGGGGTGGCAGCCCAGTTCCCAATTTCCTCTCTTGAAACAGAGGGAGCAGCTATTTTACAAAATTTCAACCTATCTGGGGACTGCATAAGGGATTGGTTTTTGTGTCACCTAACTCAGAGCTCAGACAACAAAAAAGCAACACAGCTTGGATCTAAGGCTAGAAAAATTCCTAGGAAAGAGAAAGCTGCAATAAAACCTGGAGGGAGACTACAAGACACACAGATGCATGTGGGAAGAGATTTACAGAAGAGAAGCATACAATAGAAAATGAAAGGCCAAGAGAAGAAATCGAAGTGAGAATCATAGGGAATTAAGACACTGAAAAGCAGCCACGTATACAGGAAAATCAAGAATGCAAACACATAGGCTGAAGCAAGACACATATCCAGAAAAGGCCACCTTACTTCTCCAGATGTTTATCCAGTTAATACATCAGTGAATTGAAAAATCCCCTAGAGAGGCTTAATAGCAAACTTCAACAGGTTGAAGAAAGAATCAGATAACCTGAACACAGGTCATTTGAAATTATCAAGTCTGAGAAGGAGAAAAAATTGAAGAAAAGTGAACAGAGCCTAAAGAACTTATATGTCACTAACAAGTGGACCAATATATGCATTATGTGAGTCCCAGAGGGTAAGAAAAGGATAGATAGATATTATTTGAAGAAATAATAGACAAAATTTCCCAAATTTGAGGAAAAAAAAAATCACAGATCTACAACTCCAAGTGGGCAACAAACTCCACAAATAGGATAAACACAAAGACACTCACACCAAGACACAATATCATCAAACCATTGAAAATCAGAGAAAGAATCATGAAAGCAGCAAGAAGAAAGCAACCTATGACATAAAACAAATCCTCAATAGGATTACCAGGGGATTTCTCGGTAGAAACCTAGCAGGCCAGAACACAGTGCAATGATAAATTTAAAATGATGAAAGGGGAAAAAAAAATGCATCAACTAAAAATTCTGTATTTGGTAAACTCCCTTATTTAAAAATGAGAGGGAGGGGCACCTGGGAGGCTCAGTCAGTTAACATCTGACTCTTGATTTTGGCTCAGGCCATGATCTCAGGGTCCTGGGATCAATGTCCGTGTTGGGCTCTGGCTTAGTGCAGAGTCTGCTTGAGATTCTCTCTCCCTCCCTCTCCTTCTGCCCCTCCCCTCATGTTTGCACACACACTCTGTCTCCCTCTCAAATGGATAAATAAATCTTAAAAACAAAAAAAGAATTGAAGAGAGAAATTAGTCTACAATAATAGATTTCCCTGCCCCAACTTCAATAATGGATACAAAGAAGACCAATAAGGAAACAGATGACTCAAAACTACAACCAACTGTACCATAGCAGACATATACAAAATACTCCACACAACATCAGAATAAACTTTTTACAAGTGCACATGAAATATTCTTCATGACAGAATATTTGATAGAATTACAGAACAAGTCAGTGAGTTTTTAAAGACTGAAATACAAAATGTCTTTCAACCACAATGGAAAAAAAAAAAAAAACTAGAAATCAATCCCAGAAGGAAAAGTCAAAGATTTACAAACTTGAGAGACCTAAATAAGATGCTATTGTTTGGGTCAAAGAAAAATATTATAAGAGAAACTAGACAATATCTTGAGACAAATGAAAATAAAACATAACATACCAAAACATAAAATGCAGCAAAGCAATGCCAAAAGGGAAATTTATAGTTATGCTACTTATACTTAAAAACATCTAAATTCGTGGGGCGCCTGGGTGGCTCACTGGGTTAAAGCCTCTGCCTTTGGCTGGGGTCATGATCCCAGAGTCCTGGGATCAAGCCCCGCATCGGGCTCTCTGCTCAGCAGGGAGCCTGCTTCCTTCCTCTCTCTCTCTGTGTCTGCCTCTCTGCCTACTTGTGATTTCTCTCTTTCAAATAAATAAATAAAATCTTTAAAAAAAAAATCTAAATTCGTCAACCTAACCTTATACCTTAAGGAACAAAAAAATAATAATAATAATCTCAAAGCTAGAAGGACAAAATTAATAAAGGTAAGAGGTAAATGAAAAAGAGAATGGAAAAACAATAGAGAAAATTTTTAAAAACCGAGCAAGGATTTGTTGAAAAAAATCAAATTGTCACATCTTTTAGTTGGACTACCCAAGAAGAAAAGATTCAAAATACCAAAATCAAAAGTAAATGTGGAAACATTACTACCAGCTTGACAGAAATAAAATGGATTATAAGAGAGGATTATATGCCACATTTGGGATACCTAGATGGTACCCAATTGGACACCAAATGGACAAACTCCTAGAAATACATAACCCATAAAGACAGAATAACAAAAACGCAGGATATCTGAAAAGACCTATAAAAAGTAAGGCAATTGAGTCAGTAATCAAAAACCTCCACTAAAAAAAGTCCAGGACCAGATGTCTCCACTGACAAATTCTACCAAACATTTAAAGAATTAACACCAATCCCTCTCACACTCTTCCAAAATACTGAAGATAAGGGAACACTTCCTAACTAATTCTATGAGACCAATTTTACTATACCAAAGCATACAAAAACACTCTAAGAAAACAATATCCCTTATAAACATTGACACAAAGACCCTCAATAAAATATCAGCAAACCAAATTCAACAGCATACTAAAAGGATTATACAGCATGATGAAGTAAGATTTATTCCTTGAATGTAAGGATTGTTTGCATTATCAATAAAAATTATATCAATGTAATACATTACATTGATAAAATGAAGGGGGAAAATCACATGATCATCTCAATTGATAAAGAGAAAAAATGACAAAAGTCAACATTGTTCTTGATAAAAATACTCAACAAATTAGGAACAGAAAGAAATACTGCAACATTACAGAGGTCCATTGATGAAAAACTCACAGCTAATATCATACTCAATGGTGAAAGACTGAAAGCTTTTCCTCTAATACTGGAAACAAGTCAAAGAAGTTTACTGCCTCACTTCTATTCAATATAGTACTGGAAATCCTAGCCAGAGCAATTTGGCGGAGGGGGGGGGGGGGCGGAATACAGGGCATCCAAACTGAAAAAAAAGAAGTAAAATTATCTGTTCACAAAGGACATGCTCTTATACAAAGCAAATCCTGAAGATTTCACACAAACAAAAAAATTAAAACCAATCACACTAATAAGTGAATATAGTTAAGTTGCAGGACACACAATCACATAAAATTCAATTGCGTATCTATATGCACATACCTATGTACACTAAGAATGAACAATACAAAAAGGAAATTAACAAAACAATTCCACTTACAATAGCAGCTAAAAGAATAAATAAAATACTTAGAAATAAATTTAAGTAAATAAAAGATCTGTACACTGAAAACTAAAAAATATTGCTGAAATTAAAGAAGATACCAATAAATGGAAAGACATCTCATGTTCATAAATTAGAGGACAATTGTCAGTACTATCCAAAGTCACTCTTTACATTCAATGCAATCCCTATCAAAATCTCAATTGTGGGGCACCTGGGTGGCTCAGTCGGTTAAGTATCTACCTTCAGCTCAGGTCATGATCCTGCAGGCCTGGTATCCAGGCCCACACTGGGCTCCCTGCTCACCGGGGAGTCTGCTTCTCCCTCTCCTTCTGCCCCTCCCCTTGCTTGTGCGCTCTCTCTCTGTCATATAAAATCTTTAGAAAAAAACGTCAATTGTGTTTTTTGCGGAAATAGCAAATCTATTCTAAAATTCATATAAAATATCAAATGACCCTGAAGAGCCAAAATAATCTTAGAAAGGAAGAACTGAGTTGAAGTTCTCAATTTCTTAATTACAAAACTTGCTACAAAGCTACAATAATTAAAACAGTGTAGTACTGGCATAAAGACATATAGTCCAATGGGACAGAGATCCCAGACCACTCGATTGGTACAGGACTCAACTGGAAAAATGAAATAACCATATGCAAAAGATGAAGTTGGACCCTTACTTAACACCATGTGTAAAATTTAACTTAAAGTGCCTGCCTGGCTAAGTCAGAAGAGCACGTAACTCTTGATCTTGGGGTCATGAGCTCAAGCCTCACGGTGCGGGGTGGAGATTACTTAAATAGGTAACACTTAAAAATTTTTATAAAATAAATAAAAATTAAAAATAAAGTATAACTCAAAATGAATCAATCTAAACCTAAGGAACTGAAAATATAAAACTCTTAGAAGAAAACATAGAAGAAAAGTTTTACATGATATTAGATTTGGTAACGATTTAGATAACACACCAAAAATTCAGGCAACAAAAGAATAGATAAATTGGACTCATCAAAATTAAAAACTTGCACACCAAAGAAAACTTAAATCAAAAGACTGAAGAGAAAATTCACAGAATTGGAAAAACATTTCAAATAATGTTTCTGATAAGGTTGATGTCCGAAATACAAATACCCACAACCCAAAAACAAACAAAAGCAAGCAAACTGATTAAAATACAGGCAAAGGACTTGAACAGATGTTTCTCCAAAGATACACAAATGGCCAATAAGCACATGAAAAGATGTTCAACATCATAAAGCATTAGAAAAATACAAATCAAAACACAATGAGACACCACTTCACACCCAAGAGATTGGTTATTATCAAGAGAAAAGAAAAAATAAATAAAACAAAATAACAAGTGTTGATAAGGACATGGAGAAACAGAAATCCTTGTACATTGTTGGTAGGAATGAATAATGGTACAGCTGCTGTGGAAAACACTACCAAGGTTCCTCAAAATATGAAACAGAGAATTACAATATGGTCAAGAAATTCAACTTCTGGGTATATAACCCAGAAGCACTGAAAGCAGAATTTGAACAGGTAATATGTATACCAATGTTCCCAAAAGCATTATTCATAGTAACCAAAATGAAACAACGCAAATGTCTTTCAAAAGATGAACAGATAAAATGTGGTACATACACACAATTGACTATTACTCAACCTTGAAAAGGAAGGAAGTTCTGACATTTGATACAACATGGATGAACCTGGAAGACAATATGCTAAATAAAATAAGCCAAACACAAGAAGACATATACTTTGCTTCCACCAAAAGCACGGAAATTCATAGGAACCAAGTAGAATGGCAGTTGCCAAGAGGCTGGGGGCATGGGAAACAGTGACTCAGTGTTGAATGGAAACACAGTTTCAGTTTGGGAAGAAGAAAATAGTTTTGGTGGTATTGGTTGCACAACACTGTAAAAGTACTTAATGTCATGGAGCTATACTATTAAAAAATGGTTTAAACAGGTGCGTGGCTGGCTCAGTGGGTGGGGCTTGTAATCTTGGGGTCATGAGTTCCAGCCCCACACTGGGTGCAGAGATTACTTAAAAAAAAAAAAAAAACAACTTAAAAAAAATAGTTAAGGGGTGCCTGAGTGGCTCAGTCAAATAAGTGTCCTGCCTTTGGCTCCAGTCATGATCCTGGAGTCCTGGGATAGAGCCCTACATCAGGCTCCCTGCCCAGTGAGGAGTCTGCTTTTCCCTCTCCCTCTGCTCCTCCCCCAACTCATGCTTGCTCGCTCTCTCTCCCTTGCTCACCCTCTCTCTTGCTCACTCTCTCTCTCAAATAAATAAAATCTTTTTATTTAAAGTTAAAATGATAATTTTTGTTATACATATTTAACCACAATATTAAAAAGTTAACAAAAAGATACATTGAAAATGGCTACTTCTAGGAAGTGAGACTGGGGAATTTTTATTTCTCTTTTAAATTATTTATTATCTCTATTTTCAATGTTTTCATAATCTCTCATTACCATCTTAATAATAAAAGATAAAACATTTTTGTTTTATTATTTAAAAAAAAAAACAAATACCAGCATTGTATTTTGGTACTGTACCTATTCTGGCTATATATAGTTTTATTATGTTTTTAATCTAACTTTTTCTTTACATATGAAAACAATAACAAGTTTAGGAAACAGATAGATATATAAAAGGACGAGAAATGAGGGGTACCTGGATGGCTTAGTCAGTTAAGCATTTGACTCTTGGTTTTGGCTCAGGTCATGATCTCAGGGTTTTAAGATTGAGCCCCACATCAGGTTTCCTCCTCAGGTTTGTAAGATTGAGCCCCACATCAGGTTTCTTGCTCAGCAGGGAGGGGAGTCTACTTGTGATTCTCTCCCTTTCCCTCTGCCCCTCTCCACCTCAAATGAATACATTAATTCTGAAATATATGTATTTCAGAATTAATGTATTCATTTGAGAGAAAGGCCGAGAGAGCAGAGGCAGGGGGAAAGGCAGAGGGAGAGGGAGAAGCAGGCTCCCAGATGATCTGGGAGCCAGACATGGGGCTTGATCCCAAGACCTGGAGACTATGACCCAAGCCCAAGGCAAATGCTTAACCATCTGAGCTACCCAGGCACCCCAATAAATAAATCTTTACAAACATAAAATGATAGGTTCACCATGTAACATTAATTTTGGAAGAGTCATTAATTTAATCAGTGAATGTTACTCTTAAGGTGCAATGCAAAGTAGTCCTTGAAATATGGAAAACAGGACACCTGGGTGGCTCAGTCGGTTAAGCGTCTGCCTTCAGCTCACATCATGATCCCAGCATCCTAGGATCGAGTCCCACATCAGGCTCCTTGCTCAGTGGGGAGCCTGCTTCTCCCTCTACCTGCTCTGCCTGCCGCTCCCCCGGCTCCTGCTCTTTCTCTAGGACAAATAAATAAGTAAAATATTTTTAAAAAAGAAATAGGGAAAACAAAACTATCAAATGCCTCTGTCTTTCCTACCAAACTATGCTGCTATGTCGCCATTATTATAAATTAAGCATAAACAATATTTTTAACTATTTTATGTATTCTTCTGAAAGAATGTGTCTTTTCCCTCATTCAGCCCCAAAGTGGACTAAAAATAAAGTCCCTTGGACTCACCATTGTCCTCTTCAGAGGAAACAAAGTCAATGAAAAGCATCATCTCAAAATACCATCATCTTCCCTGTCTACTCTCCACCCTAAATCTCCCACAAATCTACCTACCTAATAACAAAAAAGCACACAAGCCAGAAATTGTTTATAGGAGCCATATGGACAAACAATTAAGTCTGATCCTAAGATGTTCTTAAGTGTTAGCAATGAAGCCATACACACACACACACAAGCATACACACATACAGATTAACAACCATCAATGACCTCTGAAAACTGTGTTCTTCACAGAAATCTAAAGACGGAGAACATGGCAGTTCAGTTCTATTTTCACCAGAACCTTATCTTGGCAAAGTAAACATATGTGTGAGAGTAACCTTTACACCCTCAGAAACATTCACAAACAAATCCACCAACGCTGTATTCAAGAAGGGCACAGCAGTGTTCAGGGCTGAGGATCCTGTTAGAGTCAACAGAAGTAGTTACTGTTTTTAGATCTCTCTGCTTGAGAACCTCGACCACTCTAAATTTGTGAAACTAGAAAAGATTTAAAAAGAAATATGATTTTACCCACTCATCCCTCACCTCCATAAAACATCTGACTAGAGGTCCCCTTAAACAAAACAAAGAGAGAACACATAGTATATTAGTGAGTCTACTTCTAAAAAGGAAAAAATTAAGGGAGAATAGAAAGGAAGAATGATCGGTGATAAAAAAAAAAAAAAGCATCATTGTGTTCAGAGAAGTTGCAAGAAAGACAGCAGATGAAAATAGAGCCTTGTCTATCTCTAGTCTCCTGTTTGAGCCACAGAAGATGGAAAAAATGGAAGAAGGGAGGGAGAAAACGTGAAGCTGTAGAAGATCATGTAGTTCTTAATGTTCCAGTAAATTAAAGTTCAAAATGATTTTAATATTTTGTTCACCATGGACTTTGGTCCTAATTTTGATTTTTCAAAGTATTCTTTATTACTGATAATAAATTTTCAGTACCTCCTTAAGTTGATACCTGACGCTAGCCCTGGCCCTGTGATACATGACTTAAGGAGAGAGAAAACAAAAGAGCAAAGAGCACTAATATATTTACTCTGTTTCCTGCTTAGGACACAAAAATGATCAAGCTCTACAGTTCTTGCACCCCTGAATTAAATTGCCATTTAAAAATATCCATTCCTCTCCTGATTGCTATTCCTGCCATTTTACACAGCCCAAGTAAGTTCTCACTTCTAGGAGCTTATGATAAAAAAGGAACATCCCTGATGAAACCAAACACACAGAGAACATGTAGTTAGAAAAATAAAAATACACAGATATGTATTTCTTAAAAGAACATTTTCTAAAGAACAAACTATTTTCTGAGGAGTCTGAAAGAAAGCCACTCTCTTTCTACTACTCCTGTTCCCAACTGCTTCCCTTGCTAACCAAGCTTCACAAAAGTAGAAATCCAGAGTCGCTGCTGCTGGTTTCATGTCTGGGAAGAAAAGGAAAACTTTGAGTTGAACTCTTTATGTGACACAAATTTCCATTATCCAAAATTGGGAATGTATAATGTTGAATACAATAAGAGGAGAGAGCCATATTTAAAAGCAGATTTGAAATAAATACCTGTTATTTAAAAAAAAGAAATCAAGAAGGAAAATACAATTTTTCAAAGAAAGTAATTGTCAGATTATGGAAGTGTGTGGTAATACAGCATAGAAGCTGACTGGATCACTTGATTTTCTACTTAGGATTAAGTTTTCTATGCTGTGAATTAATATTTTATGCGTTAATTAAAGGGAACAAGCACAGGTTTTTTTTTTGAGTTCTAAATATAACTATACTGCCTTTCACTGCTTTCTTCACAAATAAAGATTTTAAGATTTTGTGTTTATTCTTAATACATTATTTTTGGAAGAAAAGTCACTACTATAATTATCCAAATCTGACAGCTGTAAAACTGTATGGAAAAGACTAGAAAACAGAAGACACAAAGAAACTAGTTCAGAGCTATAGAAACAACCACTTAAAATTTGAGGGAGATTAATAGAGTTCAAAAGAGAATAATTAAATAGCCACTAAAAGCCAAACAAACTACAACTTTCAAAAATCGTGCACAGAAACAGGTTTTGAAAATGTCTGCTACTACATCTGAGATCACAGAGTAGTAACTTTCAAAAGGAAGCTAAAGAGAGAACCAAATAAACAGATTTCTGTGGTGAGAAGCAGTTCCTAAGCATGCAGACTCAGAGGTACAGGGGTAGCAAATAAACCTGTTGTTCAATGAACTGCCTGTCTGCTAGGCCATATAACAAATGGGGAACTAAATCTCTCAGAACCCTAAAGGATGCTCAGGATGAAAATTAACTAGCTTCTGCTTGCTGATTTTATAAACATGGAGGGAGAGCAGGACAAAAGACTGCTTTGAAAAGAAGTTACGAAATCAAATATCTCAAATTATGCTCACTTAACAGAGCTCATTTTGGCTCGCTAAAATACTGTGCTTACTCACTACCTCCGATTTACTTTTCCCTGATTTTACTAGAAATCATTTCATCCACAGTCACAGGCAAGGCTTCACAGTTCCAGTAACAGAGAAGGGCCACATCCTAAAGGATCCCATATAGGACCGAACCCAAAACCCTTCCTGTTGGGGCTATGCAATGCTGGGCTACACACTTGGATATGGTCCACCTGATGCTGTGGGCATTTATAATACGTCAAAGGAAATACTGAAGTCAAGAAACATCTTCAGGGGCTCCTGGGTGGCTCATTGGGTTAAAGCCTCTGCCTTCGGCTCAGGTCATGATCCCAGGGTCCTGGGATGGAGTCCCGCATCAGGCTCTCTGCTCAGCGGGGAGCCTGCTTCCCCCTCTCTCTCTCTGCCTGCCTCTCTGCTACTTGTGATCTCTGTCTGTCCAATAAATAAATAAAATCTAAAAAAAGAAACATCTTCAAACTCCAAATTACACTGGTCTCCCCCTGGCTTACCACTCCCTGCCATGTTACCAACCGGCAGCAGTATTCCTTAAGCCTTCGCCTAGTCAATCAGATGAGAATTACAAAAACAGATTTTTCACCTCCATATAAAGAAAAGGTTTCCAAACTTAGAAGTGTCCAGAAATAGGATTATGTTCCCTATTAAGGTGGTGAATTCTCTGATGCTACAAGAGATCAAGCACTGTCACGGTAACCCCTTGTCAGAGGGAATTTGTTCAACCAAAGGAAACTAACTGTACCAAGAGACTCAGGAGTACTGGTCCTGCTACAATTCTGGGATGAAAGCAACTCATTCCCATGAGGTATTTTTAAAAATAAAATAAAATAAAAAACAAAAAAAATGGTGTCTTCCCTAAACCAGAGTATGCATTTTAAATGTTTTTGTTTATTTTTTTTTAATATTTCATTTATTCATTTGACAGAGATCACAAGTAGGCAGAGAGGCAGGCAGAGAGAGAGGAGGAAGCAGGCTCCCCGCTGAGCAGAAAGCCCGATGCAGGGCTCGATCCCAGGACCCTGAGATCATGACCTGAGTGGAAGGCAGAAGCCCAACCCACTGAGCCACCCAGGTGCCCCAACAACTGCATTTTGTTAATACAAAACTTTGTAGCACAGTCAGCCTAATTAGATTAATACAAACTTGGAAACAGGATGGGCAGACAGAAATGCAGCTAAGAGACTTGAAAAGGAAAGCACAAAAGAATTTTTTTTTTTTTAAGATTTTATTTATTTACTTGTCAGAGAGAGAGAGAGCGAGAGAGCGAGCACAGGCAGACAGAGTGGCAGGCAGAGGCAGAGGGAGAAGCAGGCTCCCTGCCGAGCAAAGAGCCCGATGTGGGACTCGATCCCAGGACGCTGGGATCATGACCTGAGCCGAAGGCAGCCGCTTAACCAACTGAGCCACCCAGGCGTCCCCACAAAAGAATTTCTAATGCAATATGCAATAAAGTTCATTGTCTCATCAGAGACTGGGGACCTCCTGACACCATCAGAAGTAACTAGGGTTTTATAGCCATGTGGATTCCACTGTCCCCAAGTCAAAACAAAAAGGTTTTAATGGCATGTGAATCAGCCCATTTGGCTTGGTTTTGGTTTTCACCCCTTCTTACCTTTGGAAGTATAGGTCAAGAATTATTTTACTTACAAAATTATTATTTAAAATAATGATAATAATTCAACATAGTGATCCAGAGTAAAGCCTCCCGACCTAAGCATTAAATCTTACCAGTTTTAGAGCCAGAAGGCAATCAATGCCCTAAATGTACACATCTAGATGTCACTTCATTCACGGCTACCAAAATTTCAGTCACTTGAGTACCCTCTTCTGTTTTTGCCACAGCTCCAGACCAACTGTAGCAGTAAAGCTCCCACTGTCATAGAGTGCCATTTTAAATTCAGATGAAGAAGAAAAAAATAAGAAATGTTAGCCTACAGATGGGCATTTATCTAATTTCTGAGGACACACTTGAGATCTGCCATTAATTTAAGCTCTATGCTGCCAAGAGAACAGAGATGACCACAGTCAGGCGGGGAAGCAGCTTGCGGTGCTGTGAAGTGGGGGCTACAGGTGAGGGCATGGCCTCATCTCTGAGGAGACCAGCTCCTATGTCAGAGAACACTCCTAACGCTGACACATCAAAGGAATAATCAACTTAGTAACAGACAAGCTAAACGGCTAAGTCTGTTGTACAAATGGGTCAAATCATTCAAAACAGCAGATACGCTGGATGTGGAACTCAGAAAAGTCTATTCCAAATGACACTAAGAGAAAAGTACTTAACACAATGTTAAATTCAACTGTGTATGTTAATAAAGACTAAAAGAAAGCACAGATTCTCCCGGTAGAAATTGCTGGTGTCATGGGACGATGAGTTTTTTCCCCGAATAACTTTTGTTTTAACCATATGAACAGTGTTCACTGGAGAAAATACAAAAGGACAGATAAACAAAATAAAATCACCTATAAACTTTTCATTCAGACAGAAACATTATTTTGTTGCATTCTTCCAGACTTTTTTCTATATTAATATAAACATACACATTTTTAAATAAAGTGGAAGCATAGTGTACATACTGTTTTGTAACGTGCTTTCTTTAATAGGTTCTATGTTCAAAGACTACAATTCAACAATTTTATAAGGTCCTCTAGTGACACCACATAAAATACACAGGTGTACCACCAATTATGCAACCAATCCCTAACTGCTGTGAATTGACAAAAAAGATGGAAGATAACCAATTTCAAATGTTAATTTTTTATTTTTATAAAGATTTATTTATGTTAGATTGAGAGAGAGAGAGAACACGTGAGTGGGAGGGGGGCAGAGGGAGAGAATCTTGAGGCAGACTCCCCATGGAGTGGGGAGCCAGACGAGGGGCTCGATCCCAAGACCCATGAGATCATGACCTGAGCTAAAACCAAAAGTCCAACCAAATGAACCACCCAGGCACCACTCAAATGTTAATGTTTTTAAAATGATGGATCCCTCCTGGTGAAGAAATATGATTTGTAAATCCACCAAAATGAATTCAGACCAATAAGAAACACTCTCTTTTTAACAAAGAGCTCTGTCTTTTTGACAGAGCACCTGGGTAGCTCAGTATGTTGAGCACCAGACTCTTGATTTTGGCTCAGGTCTTAGTCTTGGGATCATGGGATCGAGCCCCACGTCAGACTCCATGCTTAGCGGGGAGTCTGATTCTCTCTCTCTCTCTCTCTGCCCCCCTCTCGTTCCCTCTCTCCTTCCCCTCCCCCCCCCCGCCACCTCAAACAAATGGGTTTTTCAAAAAATCTCAGTAGCTGATCAGGCAAGGATGTTCCACCCAAGTTGCTCTTGGGCATGTGTGCACTATACTTGTGGGTTGATCCCTAAGATCTTTGGGTGCACTTGAGGGTAATTTAAGAACTGTCTCTTTATTGTTACAGATCCTACCTTTATAATAAATTATCTTCCTTAGGAACTGACTCTTTCTCACTATGAAATGTCTCTGTCTTTAGCGATGCTCCTTGCCCAAGTCCCCTTCACCTAATATTGTATATAACTATACCAACTTTCTCTTGGTTGGTTTGCTAGAACGTTCCTTCTTTTCCCATCCTTTTACTTTCAACCTTTGTGTACCCCTTTATTTAGGGTATGTATACTGTAAGCAGCAATTTTTTTAAATATTCAGATCAATAATCATTGCCAGGTAAATGAAATATCTAGTGCAGTTGCATTTCATGTAATAATATATTTAAGTAGAAACTTACCACGTTGCTATTCTTCTGTTTGTCCCACCTGTTTTCTCTCTCTCCTTTCTTACTTTCTGATTCCTCAATTACTTTTCATCATTCAATTTCCCTTCTATTACTCCATTAGTTGTACATTATTATTATTTTAGTGATTACTTAGAGATTACAACATACACTCTTAAGAGATACACCTCATTTTACTCTGCTTTGCGATTTTTTTCAAATTGAAAGTTTGTGACAACCCTACATCAAGCAAGTCCATTGATGCCATTTTTCCAACAGCATTTGCTCACTTCATTTCTCTCTGTCACATGCTGGTAATTCTCAAAATATTTTAATATTTTTCATCATTATTACATTTGTTACAATGATCTATGATCCCTATTTCCTGGGACACAACAATGTTGAATCTAGGCCAATCACTAATCCTACAAAGACGTCTATGTATTCAAGAGAAAAGAAAAGTTGTACATCTCTCACTGCAGAATAAAGGTTTGGAACAAACAGAGGTTTGTTCCTGGGATTTAGGGAAAGAAGCTGTCTCCATAACATAAAGGGGCAAAGTGCAGCCCAAGTGCTGATGTAGAAGTAGAGCCATTTATGCAGATCAAGTTAAGATAATTCATGAAGGAGGCTACATAAAACAACAGATTTTCCATGGATACAGAACAGCCTTATATTAGAAGAAGATGCTATCTTGGACTTTCATAGCTAGAGAGGAGAAGTCAATGCCTAACTTCAAAGTTTCAAAGTTCAGGCTGACTCTCCTATTGGCTAGGACTGACACGGCCAGCGATTTTCATTTAAAGATAATGCTCATTTGTCATTCTGAAAATCCTAGGGCCCTTAAGAATGATGCCAAATCTATTCTGCCTGTGCTCTATAAATGAAACAACAAAGGCAGAATGACAGCACATCTATTTATAACATGAGTGACTGAATATTTTAAGCCCTCTAATGAGAACTAGGTTCAGAAAAAAAGATTCCTCTCAAAATATTACTGCTCACTGACAATGCACCTGGTCATCCAAGAGCTCTGATGGAGATACACAATGAGATTAGCACTGTTTTCATGCCTACTAATGCAACATCCCTTCTGCAGCCCAAGGTTCAAGGTGTAATTTCAACTCTCAAGTCTTATTATTTAAGAAATACATTTCATAAGGCTATAGCTGCCATAAATAGTGATTACTCTGGTGGATCTAAACAAAGTAAATCAAAATCTTCTGGAAAGAATTCACCATTGTAGATGCCATGAAGAACATTCAGGATTCATGGAAAGAGGTCAAAATATCAACAAATACAGGAGTTTGGAAGAAGCTGATTCTAACCCTCACAGATGATGTTGGGGGTTCAAGACTATAGACATGACAGAAATGACAAGAGAACTAGAATTAGAAGTGTAGCTTGAAGATGTGACTGAACTGCTGCAATCTCATAAAACGAGCAGATGCTTCTTATGGATGAACAAAGAAAGTGGTTTTTTGAGATGAAAGCTCCTCCTGGTAAAGATACTGTAAAGACTATTGAAATGACAACAAAGGACTTAAAATCTTGGTTGATAAAGCAGTGGCAAGGTTTGGAAGGACTGTCTCTAATTTTTAAAGAAGTTCTACTGTGGGTAAAAATCTTTGAAACAGGATTACATGCTACAGAGAAATCATTTGTGAAAAGAACAGTCAACTGGTGAGCCAATCTTCATTGCAATCTTATTTTAAGAAATTGCCACAGCCACCCTGACCTTCAGCAACCATCACCCTGATCAGTAAGCAGCCATCAATATCGAGGTAAGACCCTCTACCAGCAATAAGATTTGACTTGCTGAAAGCTCACATGATGGCTAGCATTTTTTACCAATGAAGTATTTTTTTTAAAGATTTTATTTATCTGACAGAGAGAGAGAGAGAGAGAGAGCATAAGCAGGGAGAGCAGCAGAGGGAGAGAGAGAAGCAGGCTCCCCACTGAGCAGGGAGCCTGATGTGGTGCTCAATTCCAAGACACTAGGACCATGACCCAAGCAGAACACAGATGCTTAACCAACTAAGCCACCCAGGTGCGCCAATGAAGTATTTTTTAAATTAATGTATTTTGTTGTTGATGCTCTACAGTCAATATTCATGTAGAATTTTCTACATAGTTATTGTTTTTGTCACTCTTCCTATTTCTTCCTATATTTCCATGCTTCCATTTGGAATCATTTTTCCTTCTGTCTAAAAGAATTCTCTTTAATATTTCTTTTACTATGGGTCTTCTGGTGACAAATTCTCTCTGCTTTTGTCTGAAAATGTCCTTTAGTTGCCTTCATTTTGTAAGATATTTTCACTGCGAAATGAATTACATTGACAGTTACTCTCTTCATCGCTTTAAAGATCATTTCATTGTCTTCCCATTTCAATTACTTTTGTGGAAGAGCCTACTCCCGGTCTTACAGTAGCCCTTTTAAGATAATGTATGTTTTTCCCCTACTGCAGTTTTATACCTTTGATAATCAGCAGTTAGCTCTCACCCACATTACCTGTCTGTAGATTTTTGAAAGTGGTGATAGGTATACAGGTAACCAATGTATAGAGTTTGATGAATCTTCATCCTTTGTTATGTTTTCTGGTCAACTGCACACAGATACAATATGGAACATTCCTTATTCCTTCGGCCCAGATATCTTTGTTAAGCCTGATGTCAATGTACACATGTGGAATTCCCATATCCTTCATGGCAAATTTCCAGATCTCTCTGAATGCCCAAAGGGCACACTTCTTGAAATCCACTCCTTGGATGCACTTGTAAATGTTGATGGTGTATTCTCTGGTCACTATATTGTTGATGGCAGAATGGCCCTCTTCTCACCACCCTTCTTTGCAGGAGGCATTCTGCTGGGCCCTGGTTAGAGAACCCTCTGGCTGCTTTTTAGCACTTTCTCTTTGTGTTTTGGTTTTATTATGATGTTAGGTGTGGTTTTCTTTGTATTTATCATGTTTGGAGTTTGCAGAGCTTCTTGAATCTCCAACTTAATATCTTTATACAGTTTGAGATTAATTCTCAAACAGTATCATTTCAAACATTGCTTCTGCCCCAATCTGTCTCTTCTCTTATCATTTCTCTTTACTTACATACATCCTGGGTCACTTCACTGTGTCTCATATGGTTCCTATGCCCTTCTATTTTCCTACTCTTTTTTTTCTCTATGTTTCAGTCTGAATATTTTCTATTGGCCTATATTGCAGAGTTTGCTAATTTCCTATGCCCAATTGCTATCAAATTTATCTATTTAATTCATTCTATTTACTGTGTCTTTCTTTTCCAGCAATTCCATCTGGGTCCCTTTTTTTATACATTCCATTTCATCTGTGAAATTCTCAACTACTTTCTTGAACATATTAATGACAGCTCTTTCAAAATCCATACCTAATTATTTTAATAGCTGGATCACCTGGCTGTTTTCAGCATTAATTTTTACTTTTTTTTTCTTTTAATCATTTAGCCCTATTTCCTAGCATCCCTGTTGATTTTTCATTGAATGCCAGACATTGTGTATCAAAAACTAACGAGACAATCTGTGATTCTGGCTGATGTTATTCTTCAGAGATGATTTATTTTTGCTTTCTGGCAGATTATTAGAATTGGGACGGACCACTATAATCCACTCTGAGTTAAATTGGTTCAAAGCAACATTTCAAGTCTTTTGTGAAGGATGCCATATTTCAAGTTTACTCTTACTCCTGGGGGAGGCCAGACCCTAGCAGGAAGTCTAGAGTGCTTACCAGGTCTGCTTTTCCTTGACAAGTCCTAAATTCCAAATTTTGTTTCCCCGGAACCTACTTACTGCCTGCTTAACCTCTCAGCCTTTAAGAATCGCTTTCTCACAGCATGGAGGTTCCTCAAAGAGTTGAAAATAGAGCTACCCTACAACCCAGCAATCGCACTACTGGGTATTTACCCTAAAGATACAAATGTAGTGATCCGAAGGGGCACATGCACCCGAATGTTTATAGCAGCAATGTCCACAATAGCCAAACTACGGAGAGAGCCTAGATGTCCATCAACAGATTAATGGATAAAAAAGATGTGTGTGTGTAAAAAATGTATTTTATATATATATATATATATATATATATATATATATATATATATATAATGGAATACTATGCAGCCATCAAAAGAAATGAAATCTTGCCTTTGCAATGACATGGATGGCACTAGAGGATATTATGCTGAGCGAAATAAGTCAATCAGAGAAAGACAGTTATCATATGATCTCCCAGATATGAGAAATTTGAGAGGCAGAGTGGGGGGTTTGAGGAGTAGGGAGGGAAAAAAATGAAACAAGATGGGATTGGGAGGGAGACAAACCATAAGAGACTCTTAATCTCACAAAACAAATTGAGGGTTGCTGGGGGAGGGGGTATGGAGAGGGTGGTTGAGTTATGGACATTGGGGAGTGTATATGAAATAGTGAGTGCTGTGAAGTGTGTAAGCCTGACGATTCACAGACCTGTACCCCTGGGGCAAATAATACATTTTATGTTAATAAAAATTTTTTTAAAAAAAGAATAGCTTTCTCTTCACTTCTTAACCTCTGAGCAGTTAACACATCTGCAAATGCCTTGAAGAGAACAGCAGTGCAGATTATTGGGCTCATCTTAACATTCTTCTTGTCCAAGATCCCAACACTCTTCATGGTTCCAACTCCAAGTTTTGTCTCCACATAGGACTGCCAACAGCTCCATTAATGATCCCAGCTTCTTTTTTTTTTTTTAATTTATTTATTTATTTATTTATTTTCTTTTCAGCGTAACAGAATTTATAGTTTTACACCACACCCAGTGCTCCATGCAATGCATGCCCTCCACAATACCCACCGCCAGGCTCCCCCAACCTCCCACCCCCTGCCCCTTCAAAACCCTCAGGTTATTTTTCAGAGTCCATAGTCTCTCATGGTTCATCTCCCCCCCAATGATCCCAGCTTCTTGGAAAGCACTTTCAGTTTGATTTGTTTGCCTTTCAATTTCCAGAGCCCTTATGAAGGACCAAATACCTCAAGGAGAAAACCATCACAGAATGTTGGCTCGATCGGTATGCTTCCCTTCTCTTCAGTACCCTGGTTCCTCAAGTCCTGGCCACCTTTTTTGTACTTTTCCAGCTTTTCAAGATGGCTTTATGGTAAAGTTGACCTATAAGCTACTCCACTTTCACTAAAAGCAGAAATGAACTAGTGGCATTCATCTTTGGAGCTCCTTCCTATCCAGAAATCTCTCTTCTTTTGGAAGTTACTCTAAAAGCCCTCAAAGTTACATAGCTAAATAGCTGCTGATTTAAAGGCCCAGATAAGTAGGATCCAATTACTTCAACTACTCATCAGAATTCTACCCAGGCTTACTACATATACTGCCCTGCTCCAATTGCAACTCTGAATATTTCCTGGGGTTTGACAAACCTGGATTTGCCAACTCTCACTGCTGGGTTCACCTCTACATATATCCAACTTCCTTATATCTGGTCCAACCCATTTTGTCTTATGAGTCTTCCTTCCGGGCCTATCTGTCCATATTTCCAGTCACTAAGCCACATAATCAGACCTAAACATAAGACTCAATTCCACCTACCTGTCTGGACAATTCTGCCTGTACTCTCAATCCAAGTCAAGCACCATCCAATGTTTATCTTCCAAGCGTGGAGACCCTCCTCCCCTTTTCAAGTCTCATCTGTGAACTGTCGGCAAGCAGGCCTTCACTTTCAGGGAGAAAAGACCAGCTCTGTTATGCAATACAATGACTTATAAGAAATATATATTTGGTCATCCAGATAACCAAAATACATTTCTCAGATATATGTGGTCTTCACCCATAGTTCCTGAAAAAGCTTCAGAGCCATGGAGGTGAAAGGGTGTCTTATTATTAATAAAGGTGACTCCTGAAACTCACCCAAGGGCAGGAGCTGGTTGCCAGGAGAACCAAGTGATTAGAGTGTTAGAACATTTAGTGCCCTGCCCCATGAACTCTAGGGAGGGAGAGGGGCTGAAGGTTGAATCAGCCAGTGGTCAATGACTTATTAATCATGGCTATGTAATGAAACTTCCATAAAAACCCAAGAGGACAGCCTTTTTAGTCCTTTTTTCAGAGTGCTTCCATGGATGGGGAACCAGAATGCTTCCATATGCCACTGAGCCAGGCTCAAAGTCCATGAGGACAGAGACCTTTTGTTTGTGACCTTCCCCTTATGTGTCTCTTTCTCTGGCTACTGATTGCATCCTTTATTATATCCTTTAATAAACTGGTAAACATAAGTGTTTCTCTGAGTTCTTTCTCTAAGTCACTCCAGCAAATTATTTGAACTTCAGAAGGAGGTCCTTGGATCCTCCCATCTTTCCTTCTGCCTGCTGGTCAGAAGCACAGGTAATAAACAGCCTGGGCCTTATAATTGACATGTGAAGGGGGGTGGGGTGGCAGTCTTGTAGGACTGAACACTTAGCCTATGGAATCTGATACTATCTCTGCGTAGTGTCAAAATTGAGTTGATTCTTGGACACCCTGATGATGGGGACTGCATGCACACACACACACAGTTTGGAATTGAGTGCAGGAACGTTAAAAGAGATGCTGTCAGCTAGGAATGCCTGAGGCACTCACCTGGACCATATTACTTGTGGCAGGTTGACAGGGCCTTATGGTTCTGATTATGACTGCAAAATGCACCTAAGCAAAAAAACATCCAGGAACTCTGAAGAACAAGATTTATTACCCAGAGGTCTTGCAGGGTACATGGCAGGCCTGAGAGCCACACAGCAAAGTCAGAGGTAGAAAGAAAGGGAGGGACCACAGACCTAGGGGTCTGCCTTTATTAGGGTCTGAGAGTGGGGTAGCTTAGGACTTCATGGGTTCACTCTTCATTGGCAAATTCAAGACATAAGAGTAGGAATTAAAGAACAGGAAGGAAAAGGCAGGGTTATTCAAGTGGTCAGTTATCTGCATGTTACCTGGGGCTTTCTAAGGAGAACTTCATGGATGGAGGCAACCTGGTTCACATGTGTGAAATGTTGGGGTTGGACTTGTCTGGTTTACAACCCTTCAAGCAAGGCTTCTTCTTCCCCCATGGACCTCAGGGCACACAACACAATAGTCCATTATTCCTGACTGCTATTTCCAGCATTATGCATCATGGAAAGGGGAGTAACATGGGACCTGGGGAGCCTGCAATCTGGTGTTCTGAAGGCTTGATGCCTCATTAAGAACCCTTATGGCCTATGGAACTACCCAAGAGAAAAAGAGGTAGAGCTTTGTTCCTCTAAGCAATGACCTGAGACCTTCTGAACACACCTGGGAGGGGGAGCAGCTCTCCTGGTTTACACAAAGTCAGCCTATACACACCACCTAGAAAAGGGTCTACCTTTTTTTTAAGAGATATTTATTTATTTGAGAAAGGGAGCACATGCATGTGTACGAGGAGGAGGGGCAGAGGATGAGGGAGAGAGAGATTCTCAAGCAGACTCCCTGCTGAGCACTGAGCCCTACAGCGGTTCAATCCCATGACCCTGAGATCACAGCCCTGAGACCATGACCTGACCAGAAATCAAGAGTCTGATGCTTAACTGACTGAGCCACTCAGGCACTCCAAGGGTCTACTGATTAGATACATATGTCAACCTTCTAAGAGGAAGTTGAAAAGCTGGTTTACCAGTTGTCATCTCCAAAACACGTAGCACTCACAGGCCATGCTTAACTATCACTAGAGCAGTTTCCAAATGCACTTGGCCAGTGGGGACTACTGTTTAATTCTTGTTGATAACACTTTTTCAACAAATGTGCAGTTTCTAATGTTAATATTTCAAAATAAAGCTAAGTCATTTTTATTCCTTTTACACATATATTACTACAAGAGTAACAGCCACATCACAAGAAGTGTTAAAATTAAAAGAACACTTTCTAAATAAACTATCTGACACGGTTTAACAATATAAAAACAGCTACCATTTTTCCAGAGCCCTTTGCTCATATCCCTTTGCTGTCTCTAACTCATAAAATATTCTTAGGTCAAAAATAGTCTCTTTTACAAACAAACAAACAAACAAAAACCCAGGCTCTTAAATACAGAGAACAAACTAGTGGTTACTAGAGAGAGTGTATGAAGAAATGGATGAAATAGGTGAAGGGGATTAAGAGTACACTTCTCTTGGTAAGAACTGAGTAATATATAGAACTGTCACTACATTGTACACCTAAAACTAATATAATGTTGTATGTTAATTATACTGGAATTTTAAAAATTTTTAAATTAGTTTCTTTTAAAGTGTCCTTTCTAATCTGCTTGTGACTGAGAAATTCCAGTCTGTTAGGAAATAAGTCAAAACCCCATAAATTCTACCAAGATATTTCCCCTTGAGCCCCACCGATTCCCAAATTCATTACTGGGATGACTTGAAGATGTTGCTTCTTCACCTGATACTAACAATTTGAAAACAGACCTTTAAACACTAACTTCGTGCTAAATTTATCCATGAGATATTACTAAAGAATGGGCTGAGAGCACTGGAAAGATATTTTTTGGATCCACCTAGTTCACAATAAAATAATAATGATTTCTCTTGCTTCCCTCCATTTCTGACTTCCAAAACATAAAAAAACAAAGAACAACAACAAAAACAAACAAACAAACAAAACCAGCCTGCAAAAAGAAATGATTTTCCTCACCCCTAGCACTAAAATATCATTCAACGGAGGAGAGAATCAGCCCACCCCTGTACGGGATTGGTTTAAGAACACGGCCATGCAGACTAAAGCACGAGATAAAGGGAGCAAAGGCAAAAGGAGGCAGAACCATCACTGTCCTCAAAGTCCTTACAATTTCGAAGACAAAAAAGAAAGAGAGAAAGAGAGAGAGAGAGAACACAGCTGTGAACAATTAAAAAGCAGTACATCAACAGGTGCAAAATGTTCTTGTTGAAATGAAATGCACACGAATGCCAAGGAGACTAACTTCCCGTTCCCACTGTGGGGAAGACAGTCCTTTAAACAACTGTTTATCACAGGCAAATCCGGTTCACCACAGAGATAAAAACAACCCAAAAGTGCTCATTTGCCAAAAGAAGAGAACGGTCAAGAGCACATGTGAATTTACTTGCAGCCCATAACCACCCTCCCTTATGACCACACTGCTGACGCTTGGGGCTGCCAGCTAGCCGGCTGTGGCAGAGAGCTAGGGTGCAACTGACCCCAGCCTCCAATGTGAGGCCAAGCGAGGCGTCCAAACCCAAACAGGTTGGCCACATGCGCTGATTCTCACAGGTCTCTGCGAAAATGAGGACGCAAAAAGTTTTGCAAGCTTATCCTTTCTTCCAAAGAACAGAGATAGCAAAAGATGAACAAAATAACAGATCCTCTCTAGTAACCCCCCAATTCTATGAAGATGGAGGCCCTCTTTAGCACTTCTTCACCAAAAATGCTTACATTTGTAGATCAAGCCCCACAGATGAACACAAAGTAGGCCAACCCCTTCCTGTAGTTAACAATCAGTAAAACGATCAAAGGTAAAGAAAAAAAAAAAAAAAAGGAAAATCACACAGAAATAGAACCTTGTGTTTCTTCTATATTATTTTTTTACCATCTCTCTCAAGCTCTAGGCTTAAACAAAAAACACAAGACATATAATACACCTGAGGCTTAGAAAGAGTTTTCCCCACTGGTTTTATAATTATAATTATTTAAGACATCTCATTCATATAACTTTAAGAGGAAAATTATGCAGTAGTTTAACTTTGAATTTATTTTTTTAATGATACTTTCCCATAGTTCCTACAGTATATAGCTTCCTCTGGATTTTTATTTTACAGATTAGCCAAGGACATCTGGATGACTCAGGAGATTTTTCCAAAGCAACCTGAATATGTAGGACTCCTTCCGGTCAGGCCTGGGAGCATTTCCTCAACCTCCAGGCTAATCTACCATCTTTCCTAAACAGAAAGACAAGGAAACCAGATGGTACTGCCCATTGTCACAGTCCCTAATGTATTCACCTCTTAAGAACCCCCTAAAGGTTATTTTAAAATCTCACTTGACGGGCACCTGGGTGGCTCAATGGGTTAAGCCTCTGCCTTCAGTTCGGGTCATGATCCCAAGGTCCTGGGATCGAGCCCCGAGTTGTGCTCTCTGCTCAGTGGGGAGCCTGCTTCCCCCTCTCTCTCTGCCTGCCTCTTTGCCTAGTTGTGATCTCTCTGTCAAATAAACAAACAAATTAAAAAAAAAAATTTTTTTTTCCAAAAAAACTCACTTGAGCACACTGTAATGACCAACTGAAAAGCATCATTCGGTGCGGTTTGCACTCTTGAGAATAAAATTGGGGTAAAAGTCAGCTTTGTTGGCCAATGCAAGTGGTGCTACCAATGGCCTGAAGAATAATGGTCCCTGAGAGTCAATGGAAGAGAGCTGGTGACATCAAAGAGAACTGATGGACATGAGAGCTTCTTGCTGCCACCACCACTACCAGGACCACCCTCTCAGTGCTGCTTCCAGGACACATAAGTACTCTCTCAACATAAGGATGGATCTATAAGCAGAGAGTATCAGAAGGCCCTGAGTGGGATCTGCTGCCCCATCCTGAGGAGACTGAAAGTCAGCCCCCCTGAGTAGCTACTTAAGGATGGGATGGAATCTTAATCATATTTGTGCCCCACCTACCACAAATCTTGGCACATAGGAAGCACCCAATACACTCTGACTCAACAGTAAAATGGACAGATGAA
This sequence comes from Mellivora capensis, assembly GCA_004024625.1. Lineage (NCBI taxonomy): Eukaryota > Metazoa > Chordata > Mammalia > Carnivora > Mustelidae > Mellivora > Mellivora capensis. The sequence goes on from PISX010003530.1 coordinate 71,666, forward strand.
TGAATGAATGGATGGATTTGAAATATAAAATAAGAAAGGTCACATGGATCCTCTGCCTTCCCCAGTAATAGTCAAGGCTTTTAATTTGTTCTTATCTTTATAACAGCCCTCCAGGTAAGTAGTGTTCTCCTCATTTTGTGGAGTGGAGAACAGAGGCTCAGTGAGTTAAATAGTTTGTCTAAGGCCACAGTAATTAATGCTAAGTGTAGAACAGGAATTTGAACTTTTACTTCTTCTATCAAAACCTGCATCTTTCCAAAACAACAAATCATCTCCTTAAGGGAAGTTTAACTCTGTAAAGTTTCCCAAGTAAAATTTAAAAATAAGCAAAGGTAAATATGCTAATTCCAAAACTAAAAAAGTATATTTTCTCAGACTGTCTACTGTAAATAATATAAACCCAAACATGCCAAAACACAAAACTGATGTCAAAACCCATCTGGAAGCTGTTATTCCAGATGCAAACAGCAAAAGAAACCTAGAAACCTCAGACTCAGTGACAAGGAACTCAGGACAGGACCACATGTAGAAAGGAGTCCAGGGGATAAGAAAAGCACAGAGCCAGCTAAGGCTTCCTCCTCGAACCCCACCTCAGAGGGAACTTACTGGTCATTCCACTCCAGTGCTAATGGCCTCTCTGATCAGATCAGACTGTTAAATCTCTGAGAGCAAGGACTGTGTCTTCTACCTATATATATTTTTTTTCTACCATGACATCCATCCCCACACTGTACGTATCACAAAATGTTAGTTGGATTAATGTTGAATTAATGAATGAACAAATAAAAGGCAAACTCTATACGCAAATTAAATGTAATAATAGCAAAAATAATAGCAAAAAACAAACAAACAAAAACCCCTGAAGTGCTCCCTGGCTATGGAGAGGGTTAGGTTTTCTTTTGGTTATTAGAGCAAACACAGTCCTACTCTTACCTTTCCCCTGACTGCAAGCCCAAGCAGGCCTAACAGCATCTCCTGTCTTTGCTCTAATTTGAAAGAAGTAGATAATGCCAATCTGCAGATCAAAAACACTATCATCTTGGCCATTTATCCAGCTCTATATTTCTCATAATGAATCTTTAAGTGATCCCATTATCATCTATTAGTAGTTTTAAGTTCAGTGATAGAATTCTTTGGAGAAGATGGACCCTGTAGAATAAGGGTCATATGGATTCAAGTCACAAAGAAAGGCAATAAGGGGCACCTAAGTGGTGCAGTATGTTAAGCATCCGACTCTTGGTTTCAGCTCAGGTCATGATCTGGGTCGTGAGATGAAGTCCCGCTCTGGGTTCCATGCTCAGCATGGAGTCCGCTTGAGATTCTCTCTCCCTCTCCTGCTCTTTCTCCCTCTCTTTTCCTCTAAAATAAATAAGTAAATCCAAAAAACAAAACAAAGGCATAATCCCCCCCCCCCACACACACACACATATAACAAATTCACTTCTGGGTATCTTGATAAATCACAAATAGAAACTGGTTTTTAAAATTGTATGTTTGGCCAATATGGTACTGGCACAAAAAATTAACACATTGATGAATGGAACAGAATAGAAAACCCAGAAATTAATGCCCAGTTATATGGTCAATTAATCTTTGACAAAGAGGGAAGAATCCCCAGTGGGAAAAAGACGGTCTCTTCAACAAATGGTGATGGGAAAACTGGACAGCAACACTCAAAAGAATGAAACTGGACCACCTGCTTACACCATACACAAAAATAAACTCAAAATGGATTAAAGACCTAAATGTGAGACCTCAAATTGTAAAAATCCTATAAAAGAACATAGGCAAGGACATCTTTGATATTGGCTCTAGTAACTTCTTTCTAGATATGTCTCTTGACACAAGGAAAACAAAAAATAAAATAAAATAAAATACAGGGACTACATCACAATAAAAAAACCTCTGCATAGTGAAGGAAACAACCAACAAAACTAGAAGGCAACTGGGGGGCCTGAGTGGCTCAGTCAGTTAAGCATCTGACTCTTGATTTCACCTCAGGTCATGATCTCAGGGTTGTGAGATCTAGCCCCACATCAGGCTCCAAGCTCAGTGCAGTCTGCTTGAGAGTCTCTCTCTTCCCTCTCTCTCTGCATCCCCCACCATTCCCACACTCTCTAAAATTAATAAATAAAATCTTCCAAAAAAAAAAAAAAACTAAACTAAAAGGCAACCTAAGGAATGGGAGAAGATACTTGCAAATGACATATCCAATGAGAGGTTAGTATCCAAAATATATAAAGAACTTATAAAAAAAAAAAACAAATCACCCCCAAAAAAACATTTTTTAATCCAATTAAAAAATGGGTAGAAGACATGAATAGACATTTTTTTCAAAGAAGACATACATATGGCCAACAGATACACAAAAAGATGTTCAATATTACTTAACATCAAGGAAATACAAATCAAAACTATGATGAGGTACCACCTCACACCTGTCAGAAGAAGGGAACACTCTTGCATTATTGGTGGGAATGCAAACTGGTGCAACCACTTTGAAAGAGTAAGGAAATGGCTCAAAAAGTTAAAAATAGAATTACCCTAAATCTAGCTTCACACTACTGGGTATTTACAAAGAATACCCAGAATACAAAATACAAAGAATACAAAAAAATACAAAAATACTAATTCAAAGGCATAATTATACCCCTATGTTTACAGCAGCATTATCTACAATAGCCCAAGTGTCCATCAATAAGTGAATAGATAAAGATATGGTGTATATGCATACAATGTAATATTACTCAGCCATGAAAAAGAATGAAATCTTGCCATTTGCAACAACATGGATGGAGCTAAAGACTGTTATGCTAGGCGAAACAAGTCAGTCAAAGAAAGACAAATACCATTTATGATTTCACTCGTGTGGAATTTAAGAAACAAAAACTAGCAAAACAAAAAAAGAGAGAGAGAGAGTAAGGCAAACCAAGAAACAGACTCTTAACTATAGAGCACAAACTGATAGTTACCATATCTATGGGGTGCTGGGGGCTAAACAGATGATGAGGATTAAGGAGGGCACTTGTGATGTACGCCAATGCAGAATCACCATATTCTATACCTGAAACTAATACTACACCATTAACTAACTGGAATTTAAATTAAAAGTTTTTTTAAAACTTCATATTTGGCAAGAGCTTGGAAGTTGTCACATAGGCATTTCATATTTCATATTACACCAGCAGGTCCAACAATGACAACTCTGTGATAATTTATGCAATAGTTCATATAGCACAGATGATCTTAAATAAAAAATGGCCTCCCCTGGCTCAGCCTTGCCATTCAACAGGGTCTGTGAGCAAGGAACTCTCGAAACTGAGCAGAATGTTCACTTTTCATCCCACAGCCAGCCTTCTGAGGAGAATTCAACTCAATTCTGATACTATCTACGCAGACATACCATCGGATCCCAGAGGCTGAGGGCTCACTCCAGCAACACTGTTCTCCCATGCCACTTGAGGGGCCAGTCGCAGGCCCAAGTTGTTACCTGTCCTTCTGACCTAACTGCTATACATGAGATGTTCCCACAACCTCCCCTTTGGATTTCAGATGTCAGTCATAAATGCAGGTCCTGTACTTCTAACTGACTAGCTATAAAATCAGAGGTTCCCAGGACCTCCTCCTCAGATTCCATTAATTTGCTACAGTGGCTCAGAGAACTCAGAGAAACATCTTACTTACTAGATTATCATTTCATTTAAAAAGGATGTAACTCAGAAACAGCCAGAAGGAAGAGATGCCTTGGGCAAGGTATGTGGAAAGGGCACAGAGCTTCCAAACTCTCTCCAGACGCTATACTTTCCCCAATCTCTGGGTATTCACCAACCTGGAAGCTCTCCAAACACTGTCCTTTGGAATTTTATGAAGGCTTCATTACATACATTACATTGATTAAATCACTGGCCATTAGCAACTAAAACGACTTCGAGCCCCTCTCCCCTCCCTAGAGATGGGGAGGGGGGAGGGAAGGACTAAAAGTTCCAACCCTTTATCACCAGGTTAGCTCCAGTGGCTACCCATTCTTCAGTACTTTTCAAAAGTTTCCTCATTAACATAACAAATAACACCTTTTATCACTCTCAATGCTTAGGAAATTCCAAGGGTTTTAGAAACTGTGCATTGGGAATATAAAAACAAAGACCAAATATATACAAGAAATATATTTTGGTTATCTGAATAATCAAATATGTATATTTCTTATAAATCACAATATCACTCACAAAGGTCTAAATTATCTGACCCACCCTAATTTGTCTTTTTAAGGTCTTTAACATCATTACCACATGACTATTGAGTACTACGGAGACTACAGGAATGGGGTACTGGGTCATTTCAGACTCCTTCCCATGAACCAACCCCCAAACTCACAATAAACTCACATGGGGAAAAACAGAATTGTAAGTAATAAACATAACAGGCTGGGCACATCTAATAATTGCTTGCAAGAAAAACTGGGAACCAGAGTGAATAGAAAGTGAAATATCTGTAGTTCTACTTTCACTGGCCAATTCATCCTCATCCAACTCGTGAATTTCCAAGGCTACTTGTTGGGTATTTGTAACCAGCATTCCAAGGCACTCTAGACTACCCTACACTTCCCTTCCATGACAGTGCCTGGTCCCACCAGGCAGAACCACTCACAGGCACCAGGGCCACATACAACCCTTCATAAATCTAATCCACCCCACTGAGAGCATGCCCTTCATTTTCCACTTTGGGTGGCAATTAAAATCTCTTTCCAGTTATGGGAAATGGAAAAATGTAGTAAATATACATTAAATAAAGTCAAGAAATAAAGTCAAGGACAAATGCAAATCACACTAAACAAAAAAACAAATATAATTTGAATAATCTGTTATTTTTAGGTTTTAGAAACAGAAACCAACAGAATTTCTAAAACCAGTTAATCCTAAACAACACTGTGCTTCTACAGCCAAGTTGGAAATTCCTTCCTAACTATGACTCAAAATCCAGAAGCCACAGAAGAAAAGAATTATAAATATAACCACATAACCATCAGAAATTTCAGTCTGGTAAAAATCAGTATAAAGACAACCGACAAAAACTTCAAAAGAGTATTTGCAAGTTTTATCACAAAATCTACTTCCCTGATATACAAAATGCTCCTAGAAATCCATGAGAAAAAACGGTGCAATCCACAAACAGAAAGGGCTCGTACAATCACATGAAAGGCGCACAACTTCTCATAATAATAGAAATGTACATTAAACCTAAATTTAGGCACCACTTTCCACCTATCTGTGTTTGGTAAACTCCAAAAATGTGGTAACATGGTCTACTGCTAAGAATGTGGTAAAACAGGCACCTTCACCCACTGCTGATGGGGGTGTGCAATGTCAATCAAAACTACAAATGCATATACTCTCTGATTTAACGATTCCAAATCTGGGAATTTATCCTTAAGGTTATGCTTGCATGTAATTAAGTGCAATGTAATTTAGTGAAATGAAATATGTTATTCATGGTATTTTATGGGTATAAGCAAATTTGGAAATCAGTTAAATGTTCATCAATAGAGGACTGACCAGTTCAATAAATTTATGGTATGTGTATTAGATGGGATACCAGGCATCTGTAAATTGGGGGGGTAGGGCAGGGCGGTGGGGACAGAAAGGAGAAAGAAAGAATGAGCAGGAAGGAAGCTTTGTATGCGCTGATGTGGATGTGGAAGGATCTCCAAGACACATAAAGCATGAAAAGCAAGGTGTGCAGAAAAATGGGTATGAGACCTTTTTGGATAGACGGAGGGTGGTGATTGATATATTCTCAAATTTATCTATAAATAGGTAAGAAATTTCTAGAAAGATACATAAGAAACAATAACAGTGACTATGGGGACAGAGACAGAGTAGACAGAAGTAGACTTCTGAATGAATACCTTTTGATAACTGATTTTATTTTTGAGCGATGTAATGATATCACCTAATTTAAAAAAAAAAATAACGAGTTTTTAAAACATATCACAGTTTTCTTTTATACCAGATTCCATATCAGCAAGCCGACGCATAACAAGACTTCGTGTCCACTTTCCTCCGATGTTCTTTTTGTCTCCTCCGTCATTTACCCCTCCCCATTCTCAGGGAATCCTTAATATTTCCTCACGGTACTTATTTTACCAATCCTCTATCCTCGAGCCTATTCCCACGACAAGGAATTTCAGAAAACAGAAATCATTTTTGAATATCATAATTGGAAACTAAAACACATGGAATCCATTTTCTTAAAACTGCTGTACGTAAAGCTGAAAGAGCTGAAACCTTTTGGATTAATCAGATGAGAATGGCTGGTTGGTCTTGTTGCACAGGGAGAGTCTGAAAGGCAACCACCCTCCCTAGCCTCTTCCCCAGCACTTGTCTAGGTGGTCTGACCCACAGTCTGGCACAGTGCGGTATCGGAAGTCCAATGCCTTTGACAGCCTCAACCACGACTGGAGCTGAGCAGGGAAGCCGCAAAGCCCCCCATGGGTCCTGGCATGAAAGACTCTGACATCCCAGAGACGACCCACCTGGATGGAGGTACCTGGGTGCGTCCTTGCACGGTACGGAACTGTACTCAAATTTTTCCAGCTATTTACCTTTGCATCCTAAAAATTTCCAGAAATGACTTTCCCTGGTGATAAACTGCACTCTCCAACATTTCAGGCCATAGTTTTTGCATGACTGCTTGGCCTCTGTACAATCTGAGCTAGTTCCTTCTTATCATCATCATATCTTACAGGGCAATTAGAACCACTTAAATTCTTTCCTAATAGAATCTAGTGCTCATCTATCTAAACCCTTTTATCAAGCGATCCATTGGTAACAACACATGGGCTTTCCATTCACAGAAGTGGCTTTATTTTGTTTTGTCTTGTTTTAGCTTCCTTCTTTTTTTGTACCATCTTGGGAAATGAGGGGCAGGAGAGTTAGTTGAGGGAAAATTTAGCTCATGTATAATAAAACTCCTCTTTTCCTTCATCCAAGGCTAAGTTCTCAGAGGGCAAAGTGAATCTAGTCCCCCTTCAGTGGATATGAGAAGACACATGGGTAACCCCAAGATGGCCAGGCAGGCATGGAGACCATGTATGGTGTGTAGTCTCACACACGCTCTCCTTACGATACGCTCCAGCCCGCCTTGTGCCTTTAATGTTGGCAACTATAGGGTCAACTGAGCCGCCAGAGTCAGACAGCCTTACACTGCTGGAGAAATCTAGAGAATCAGTCTATTCATTAAAGACTACCCCCCAATAAATCTTTCTAAAAAGAAGGAACCAAAAGCTTTCCTTTTGGACCATGGCCAAGTTCTCATTTTACAACCAGCAGCAGGTCCCAGCACTCCAAAACAGAAACAGTAACTGCATATTTTCCTCTTTTCCCTCTGCAGCTGGAGAGCAAGCATGAAGTCCCCAGGGAGAGACCACAGCGGGAGGTGGGGGGGGGGGTGCCCTAGGCTGTCTCCAGGAGCCTTCTCACCTGCCTGCCCGTTACAAAAACAAATGCAAACATTTTCCTTTCAGTCTGGCAGTATAAATTTCCAAAAGGCACCCTCTGCATTTGGCCTTCATGCACATCAGTTAATATATGAACTAAAAACAAAATATATCCCAGGAATAACACTGAAACAGGTAAAACAATGTAAAGCCTCCTTAACCTATCCCAAAACTACCTGTTCTTCTGATGCGTCACTTACCCCAGGTAGTATCAGTCCTTCCTGAAGCAGTTGCTTTTTGACACTTTTCTTGGAAACGGAATACCATCCTAACAAGCTGTTACTCCCCTCCACAGAGCTGCTGAAGACTAATAATTGAGCTACAAACACCAGGTTTGGCAAACTTGGGCTACAGAAAACCATTAATCTTATGATGGCATTTTAGAGGTCTCCACAAAATCACATTTCCAAATGAAATAAACCTAGTCTCCCAGACTGGGCTACATTGGAACAAGGAAACAAACAGCCTGAGACAGCAATGAATTACAAATGGCATGCTAATTACCAGTCTACATCCAGAAATAGCTGAAGACGGCAGGATTTTTGTTGTTGTTGTTGTTAAAATAACTACAGCCTTTATTCTAGGGTTGGGCAAAAGCATCTGATTTATTCAAATGCCTCAGCTTCTAAACATAATCACGTTTATATGTACTTATCTAGGAGGGGGAGTGGGTGGAGAGAAACTCTGGGGGCAGGGGCATGGGTTCCCAGAGACAGCAGTGGGTGGTCAGTAGAGAGCAGCAGACCACTGGGGCATGCTCCCAGGCAGGCACCATCAAACCCACCTGCTGAAGCTGACTGTTGTGGGGAGGGGCACACCTGGGACAGGGACAAATGGACACTCTCCTGCTTGCCCGGTTAGCAGTGCTCATCTCAGACCCTACAGAAAAAGGAAGGGGACAGTGGAAACCAAGTTTCTACAGCGTCTTTCAGCACTTTCATCACTTATTGGTGAATAACCAGGAACAGTGCCCAGGAGAGTTGTACAGAGTTTTGACTAGAGTCCTGCTTTCAAGATACTTACAATCTGCTAAAAAGGAAAAGAAGAAAAAGTTCATGAGCATGACAGAAACACGGTCCGCTGAGCTAGGTTCCCTAAGGATAAGATGAGCATCTCTGTGTGTGTGTGAGAGATCAGCTTGGGAGATAAAATACTTCACCGGAGATTCCAGGTCATGCTAGGAATGAAGAGTGTGTCCTAAAATGTTTACTTCCAAAATCTGGAGTCTGAGCCCTGTTGAGAGACTAATCCTACCCCTTCCTCTCACCCCAAACTTCAACCTTGTATTACCTTATACCCCTCTAAATATGTCCCATCAACCCACCCCTGCTCTCAAGTTCTAGAATACTCCAGCAGGAAGTCTCCTTCAAGGTATTCTGGTCCAGGAAACGTTTCTCCAGCTTCATGGAGCTGCAGGCAAAGGGTGTTCTTGTGTCAAAGATTAGGAAATTCTGGATTAAACAACACTGTGGTTTTCTTTACCACAGGACTTCTCACAGTCTAATATGCCCATGGTGCATTAAGAATCTCCAAGAAAGGGGAGGACCTGGGTGGCTCAGTCAGGTCAGCATCCAACTCTGGATCTCAGCTCAGGTCATGATCTCAGGGTTGTGAGATCAAGCCCCTCATGGACTCTGTGCTGGGTGCAGATCCTGCTTAAAACTTTCTCTCTCTCTACTTCTGCCCTCCTGACCAGATAAATAAATAAATAAGTAAGAATTTCCAAGAAAGGGATTTAACAGACAGTATTTGTAAAATCCAGTTGACTGGAAAATCTTTCCTTTTGCCCACCTCCTAAAGCTAATCTGAACACACGCTGGGCTAGGCTCTGGGCCCACCTTCTCCTTCCACTGTTGGCGAAACGTTTGCTGAGTACCTACGCCCGGCAGGCACACGCTGGATGTCAAGGATATAAACGTGGAAAAGACACACACTCCTCAGGTGTTCAGAAACTCTGTAACGTGAGGTGCTTAAAGTAACGCTGCTGGTTAGCAACTGGTTTCAGAGCTTGAACTAGCTGCCAGCTCCCCGGTCACCACACTTTCTTTTTTACCACAGCCCATCCCTGATCAGAAGAGGGGTTCAGCTTGAGAAATTTAAGACCAGATGAAGTTCTCCATAAGTCAAAATCCTTCATTAAAATAGAACACAAAGTATTCCCTTTGCATGCTTGAATAATCCTGTTGAGTGTTCATACAATGAAGGAATTCTTGAATAAGGTGGCTGACAATATAAAGATGACTTAAAGATACCAAATTCGCTTATCCTGCTGTTGAGTACCGAGTTTTCATTTCATGGCCAATTTTCGCATACCTGCCCCCAAAATAAACCGAGATGATTCTAAACATCTCCACGGGGACAAGCCTACAACAGGCAGCAACACCTGTACAGGCACTGGTCCCTGAATCACAGACCTTCCTTGGCCATGTCCTTAGGACAAAAGACATCCGAGCAGAGGTTGCCCCTCTTCCTCTTTTTAAAGATTTTATGTATGTACGTATGTATTTGAGAGAAAGAGTGCACTCCAGAGAGATCATGAGGCGGGGAGGCGGGGGGAGGGGGGGCAGAGGAGAGGAAGACTCCTCTGAGACTCCTCTGAGACTCTGAAGACTCCTCTCAGACTCCCTCTGAGCAGGAAGTCCGACTCAGGGCTCAATCTCAGGACCCTGGGATCATAACCTGAGCCGAAAGCAGACAATTAACTGACGGAGCCACCCATGCACCTCGAAGTTGCCGCTTTTGTTCCCAGGGCCCCACAGCAAGGGTTCAGTTTCCCACCACAACCGTCCATTCTGCCTCAAGAGGTTGAGCAGGCAAAGGTGGGTGGAAGCATGGGAAGAAAGGCCACAATTTCCTCTCTGTGCTCTGGATTAGCCCCACCTATAAGAAAGCCCTGGCTGGGCTTCAAAACCCTGGCTCTCCAGAGATAAGCAAGGACGGGAAGCTGTGGCTGGGGAGGGTGGAATTCCTCAGGGGCCAAAAACTTGTCAGACACTGGGTAGAGCCAGATGGGCTATGACCAGCTATTCCTTTTTCCAGTACATTCTCCTGAATACAGGCATTTTCTCTCTGGACAGAGCCAACAGAGCCCCTTTACCATAAAAGACTGATCTGTGCAAGCATCAGGTGACCACAGGTAGGCAACCTTTCAACCCACCCCCTCTTTTGAGGGGAACAGCATCCTCGAGGAGCCCAGGAGCAGTGGACTCCCCCTTGTTTCTACACTCCTACAAGAATACCCTAAAACACACTTCACCACCAATGCAGACATCACTAACAGCATCCATGAGGAGGTCACAAGTCTGAATGTCTCCCTGAAATTCACTTGTAACTGTCATGGCAGACTAAAAACTGCAAGTTGCAACACCAAGGGCTTTAATCTTAAATCCAGGACTGGCTCGAGAGTGCTAGTCCCAGGTGCGTACATCTCTGGCCCATGTAGTCGGTTACTTGGGCTTTCTCTTATCTGAAGCAGACAGGTTAGGGGGTTGGGGTGTGTTACCCATTTAACTTGATCAAGTGAGGAAGAGGCGGGTGTTCCAAAAGCAACACTCTAAAGAAAGATTTTTAAATGCTTTTACTTTGAGATATCAAACAGGCACATATAAACTTGAAAAGTTCTGCCACTGCTATTAAAATCTGTCAATTTCCAGAAAGAGTCTGGCCCAGGCTTAATCTTCCACAGCCACTCACACATCCACCGTATACAGCAGTAGGGCACTGCTGATTGTGAAGGTTGATCTGATGTTTCTGTATGGACTGGGGGCATTAGAAAAATGATCTTCACTTTTCAGAGGAAACCAAACCCCCTTTTATTAACTACAAATGTCACCTCACATGCATACCTCCATGCTACATATCATCACTGCTCTAAGGATTCCGTCCTTGAACTTCAGAGGGAATGATGAAGGCATCCCATGGATGTTTCCCCCAGAATTTAAAAAATGGAGGAATTTCGAACAAGGAATTTTGAACAAGTATGTTCAAACTACACATGACATACTGACTTCTGCTTTCCCAGAATTTGGCAACAGGGCCCACTACTAATGCTACCTGTCCAGGCCTCAGAAGAATCCCAAGTTGAAGCAGGACAGACTTAAACTAGACCGTTGGACCCCAGCTGCTCAGTGCCAACCTGAACCTGAGAGCTGTGCCCTGATCAAGTGCATTTTTATCCAAGCTCCTTGGCCCCAGACCCGATAGGCCCTTGAATTTCTAACAGAAATTTCTATGCCAGCTTCCCATTGATAAATGCTGGGAGTCTCCACTGTATTTAAAAGCTAAGCATTGGGGCACCTGGCTCAGCCGGTAGAGCATGCAACTCTTGATCTTGGGGTTGAGTTCGAGCCCCACTTTGGATGTAGAAATTACTTAAAAATAAAATACTTTCAAAAAAATAGATAAGTAAAAGCTAATCAGCCCCTCACTCTTGGTCTATCCCACCCTAGAACCAGAGCTCTGCCCCTGAACAATGGCAGGGAGGCTGCCCCTCCATAGCCACCTGTCTCCCCCAATGGCTATGCCAGGCCTCTTCACACCACAGTGCCCATATGTGGCCCACTACATGCCTTCTCCAGGGAGCCCTCCTGCCAGCTCCTGCACATAAGAGAAGTCCCACTATACTTCCAGCTTTAGTCCAAATCCCAGACCAACTGTCCTTTCTCATCTGAATGATCAAAGAAAGGCCTGTCATCTTAGAAAGGATAGATAGGCCTGGTAGAGACTCCATGTTAGACTTGAAATTTGGACACCAGTATCAAGAAATCATGTTTCAAGAACTGGAACTAGTACTTCCCTTTAATCTGGTCCATGTGTTTACCAGGCTCCAGTAAAGAGGGTTGAATTGTCCCAGCTCTTTACAGGATACCAGAAAAAGATACCAGAAAAAGGGCTTCCACTCAGCCAGAAAACACCAAAGAGCACAGTGTCACTTCTCCCCTTCCCCTCCACCCTCAGGTCAGCAAAGCAAAGGCCCCTCCAAGACATAGAGACCCTTGGGGACCCAGAGTCACTCAGTCCCATCACCCTCTCCTGTGAACATTCTCCCGTGGCCAGCCATGGGGACCTGGGGACTTCTCTTACCAAAAGGGCAGTAATTTCCTTTTGGACCATGCAGCAAAATGAAAAACAAATGCTCAGGAGAGAATATTAAGCAGTGAATGGTGTACCACAAAAGGCCAGGTACTTCATGTATAGTAGTATCTCCTTCAACCCTCTTAAGAATGCTATTTGAGTTTAAGGTATTAGCTCATTAGAGATGAAGAAACTAAAGTGAAGGAATTTGCCCAAGGTCACGTAATTAGTTACTGATAGGGCCAGAAATCAAACCCAGGTCTGTCTGCCTCCAAAAATCATGAACTTTTCACACAGCCATGGGATTATGACCTTGTAGGAAGTACATAGTTTTTAAAAGTTTTAAATATTAAAAGATAAAAGAAATGCACAGGAAGAAAAACAGTTGTATGAAAATAATGAAACCACAGTGACTTTTGTCTTTTTCTTTGTTCCTAAGTTATTTTACTTTTATCATTTAAAAATGTTTTAAGTTAAGAAAGAAAATGTTAGTTATAAATCAAAACTGTATGTGTATCAGTGAAGGAGGACTTTCCATTCGTTTTATTATAATTTCTTAAGAAAACAAAATGGAGCCCGTCAGTTATCAGTGATATTCATGGATAGACACATGGAAGGCAAGAACCCCTATACCCATATGGTCAGAGGGGAACATGTGATCAGTATTGCTCACTTCTGGGCTACAGCTTGAAATTTCTAGAACAAGCTTTCCAGAGTTCCTTTTCCCTACTTTATACAAGGTTATATTTAAGAATTCCAAAAGTTTCAGGGCACCTGGGTGGCTCAGTCAGTTAAGCATCTGCTTTCAGCTCAGGTCATGATCCTAGAGTCCTGGGATCGAGTCCCACATCGGGCTCCCTGCTCAGTGGGGAGCCTGCTTCTCCCTCACCCACTCCCCCTGCTTGTGCCCTCTCTCTCTCTGTGTCAAATAAAATATTTAAAAAAAAAAAAGAATTCCAAATGTTTCAATTTGAGATGGATTCTAAGTAGATATAATCTACTGCATTCTCTTCCTGCTATGGTACAACAGGTCATGCCTCCTTTCAGCTTGGCCTAATGCTACAGAACCCTTGTGGAACTGAACTGAAGGGACAGCAGTAAAAAGACAGCCTAACAGAACAGAAGAAGCTCTAGACTGGAAGGACTACCGGCTCTGCTCCTACTTCTACAAATGGCTGTCTACACAGCCCTTAGCAAGTCACTCCACATTTCTGGGCTTCTGGTTTTCCTCTTTGTGTAATGGAAAGATAGAATCAACGATCTCTACAGCTACTTGGAGTTCTAACTCTGACTTTATGACTTCTGCCTTTGTTAGTGCACAGTGCTCAATCTCACACACAAACACTAAAAAAAAACTTTTTTGTATAATCACACATGAAGGGCACCTGCGTGGCTCAGTCAGTTTAATGGCCGACTCTTGGTTTCAGCTTGGATCACGATCTCAGGATCCTGGGATCAAGCCCCACATTGGGCTCTTTGCTCAGCGGGGAATCTGCTTGAGGAATCCTTTCTCCCTCTTCCTCTCCCTCTACCTCTCCTCCACTCACTCACTCTCTCTCTAAAAATAAATAAATAAATCTTTAAAAAATATTTTAAAAGTACACACATGAACATACACATTCTAGTTTACTTCTATTAGAAAGGTCTCAAGGCCTCATAGGAATATGGCCATGTCACTTGTTCTAGGTACTCAAGAGCATGAAACAACAACACAAAGATTTTCTTCCCACTCGGATATTACCAGACCACAACCATTATGACCTACTGAGTATAATGATGTTAAACATTTCAAGGTGCCCGGGGAGCCTCTAAAATTCATTCTATTTCTTCCACAGGTTTAAGCTTACATACGAGACATTTGGATATGTAAAGCTATGTTTTATGTTCCTGGTAGTCCCAGATGACAGCACAGCTACAGGCTGACATGTGGGGAGATGCTGAGGGAACCCTGTGCCCACCCCTGTGCTTCCAAATGCAGAAGCCACTGGTTTTCTCTGGTTCAGGCTCAGGCACTATGTGATCTCCACATACATGGCTTGATAGCATAATCATTCTACAACAGGTACCCTATAGAAGAATCAACTTCCAAGCTTTCCTCAGTTATAAGGTCCATCCCAGCTTTCTAAAATGTTGGGCACATTACACAAGGTTACATATGTTGGTATGGAAAAGACATGCCACTGTATGAGGGAAAATTCTAAACAAAAGAGTAAAGTAAGTTTCTCGAGTTTCTACAAAGTCCAAATGTCAACAAGTGGCCTTGCTACTGCTGATACCTTTGTTTAAGCAACTTCCCTTAGAAAAAATGTTGGCTTAATTCCTCAGTTGCAAACAAAGATTCCATAACTCATTTCTTCCAGGGCAAGGAGGGTTTACCTACATATCAAATGCTTACTTTCATTGTGTTTGACTACTACAAAATATTTATGTATGTCCCTAAAATCTGACCAGCTAGTCCTCAATATGTTCTTTGTTCCTGAGCATTTTCTCACAACTACTGACTAAATCTGAGAGAATTCACTTTTCTACCTATTGAGAGTACTGAAAATTTCTCAGCTCTTCTAACAATCTCCCTGCTATTCCATATAAGACCAAATGAAAAAGACTTTTTTTTTACTGTTCTACACAATAAGCTGGCACTCAAACAAGTAGGCAAGCTGCACTAACATCAGTTATGATGTGAAAAGTATGCAATCAGCATTTTCCTAGCAACCATTAAAATTATCACTTTCTTTTCTTTGCTTTTTTCTTTTTTTTTTTCCTTCTTTTTTGAAAGTGAGAGGGTATGGGAAGGGGCAGAGGGAGTAGGAGAGAGAAAATTTTAAACAGGCTCCACACCAAGCATGGAGCCCTATGCAGGGCCCAATCCCATGACCCTGAAATCATGATCTGAGCGGAAATCAAGAGTCAGACACATAACCAACAACTAAGCCACCCAGTTGTCCCCAAAATTACCATTTTCACCTCAGCTTAAAACACTCTCCATCCACACCCTGTGGTGTAGAACAAGGTCCAAAAAGGGTACAGGGTTTTCATATCAAGGCTCACTCCATCGTTTACTTAGGGTATGACTTTGGGCATGTCACTTAACCTCTCTGACTTGTATTTCTCCACCTGTAGTTGAGGTTTTTGAATATATATGATAGCTTTGGTCCCTTTCAATTCTAGAGAAAAAGATACAACTTATTTTTCTGTTAATAACGGCTTTGAACTACCACAGACCTCATCCTTTTGACGACAAAAATCTTTTGCTATGTATTCAGATTGAGTGATTAAGCCTTTTTAAGAAGAGATCACTTTTCACTGGAGAAGTGTCTGTTCATATCTTCTGCCTGTTTTTTGATATGATTATCTATTTTGTGTGTGTTGCATTTGAGAAGTTCTTTATAGATCCTGGATATCAACCTTTTGTCTGTACTGTCATTTGCAAATATCTTTTCCCATTCCGTGGGTTGCCTCTTTGTTTTATTGACTGTTTCCTTTGCTGTGCAGAAGCTTTTGATCTTGATGAAGTTCCAAAAGTTCATTTTTGCTTTTGTTTCCTTTGCCTTTGGAGACATATCTTGAAAGAAGTTGCTGTGGCTGACATCAAAGAGGTTACTGCCTATGTTCTCCTCTAGGATTCTGATGGATTCCTGTCTCACATTGAGGTCCTTTATCCATTTTGAGTTTATCTTTGTGTACGGTGTAAGAGAATAGTCGAGTTTCATTCTTGTACATATAGCTGTCCAATTTTCCCAGCACCATGTATTGAAGAGACTGTCTTTTTTCCACTGTATATTTTTTTCCTGCTTTGTCAAAGATTATTTGACCATAGAGTTGAGGGTCTATATCTGGGCTCTCTACTCTGTTCCATTGGTCTATGTGTCTGTTTTTATGCCAGTACCATGCTGTCTTGGTGATCACAGCTTTGTAGTAAAGCTTGAAATCAGGTAACATGATGCCGCCAGTTTTATTTTTGTTTTTCAACATTTCCTTAGCGATTCGGGGTCTCTTCTGCTTCCATACAAATTTTAGGATTATTTGCTCCAGCTCATTGAAAAATACCAATGGAATTTTGATCGGAATGGCATTAAAAGTATAGATTGCTCTAGGCAGTATAGACATTTTAACAATGTTTATTCTTCCAATCCAAGAGCATGGAATGGTCTTCCATCTTTTTGTGACTTCTCCAATGAAGACATACAGATAGCTATCAGACACATGAAAAAATGTTCATCATCACTAGCCATCAGGGAGATTCAAATTAAAACCACATTGAGATACCACCTTATACCAGTTAGAATGGCCAAAATTAGCAAGACAGGAAACAACGTGTGTTGGAGAGGATGTGGAGAAAGGGGAACCCTCTTACACTGTTGGTGGGAATGCAAGCTGGTGCAGCCACTTTGGAGAACAGTGTGGAGATTCCTTAAGAAATTAAAAATAGAGCTTCCCTATGACCCTGCAATTGCACTACTGGGTATTTACCCTAAAGATACAGATGTAGTGAAAAGAAGGGCTATCTCTACCCCAATGTTTATAGCAGCAATGGCCACAGTCGCCAAACTGTGAAAAGAACCAAGATGCCCTTCCACAGACAAATGGATAAAGAAGATATGGTACATATACACTATGGAGTATTATGCCTCCATCAGAAAGGATGAATACCCAACTTTTGTATCAACATGGACGGGACTGGAAGAGATTATGCTGAGTGAAATAAGTCAAGCAAAGAGAGTCAATTATCATATGGTTTAACTTATTTGCAGAGCATAACAAATAACGCAGAGGACATGGGGGGAGAAGGGAGTTGAGGGAAATTGGAGGGGGAGATGAACCATGAGAGACTATGGACTCTGAAAAACAACCTGAGGGTTTTGAAGGGGCGGGGGTGGGAGCTTAGGGGAGCCAGGTGGTGGGTATTATGGAAGGCATGCATTGCATGGAGCACTGGGTGTGGTGCAAAAACAATGAATTCTGTTACGCTGAAAAGAAATTTAAAAAAAAAAAAAAAAAAGCATCCTGAAGTTGTGACTCGATCTAAAAGTGAACAGTAAGACAACTGTACTCCCGTGTTTCATCTTCTGTGAAGGCAATGAAGGGCTGGTGTAATGCAATATTCCCGTCCAACCAAGCCAACTCATTTGTACATGATTTGCATACATTTGCATAACTTCTATACAAGTAAGTGTTCTCTTCATGCATCTAATTTTAATTAAATAATTAAGGTATCTGCTCAGAGATGGTAGAGGGGAAACAGAAGCCATAAAATAACCATAGTCCAACTACGCTGACTTAGAGAAAGGAAACAAACACATAGACTAACACGTGAGATCAGCTATAACCTGGCAAAAGCTTCACAGCAGCAACCTAGAAATAATGTCTCTTCCACTAAATTAATATGTCCACAAAAAGATCAGCTTTCCTTTTTTGGAAAGGAAATTCTACAGACACCATAGAAGGGATATGATTCTATAGAGTATAATAGGGATATAAAACTGAATTACGAAGAATGCTAGCCCATGCCCCAACGCTTTGAAGATCATCAAAAAATGTGTAATTTTGTCAAGACCTAAACCAGTGACTTTAGGTTTATGCTTTCATCATGTGTCTACCTTAAAAGTTAAAAACTCGGGACGCCTGGGTGGCTCAGTTGGTTGAGCGGTTGCCTTCGGCTCAGGTCATGATCCCAGCGTCCTGGAATCGAGTCCCACATCGGGCTCCTTGCTCGGCAGGGAGCCTGCTTCTGCCTCTGCCTGCCACTCTGCCTGTGCTTGCTCTCTCTCTCTCTCCCTCTCCCTCTCTCTCTGACAAATAAATAAATTAAAAAAAAAAAAGTTAAAAACTCAACAAAGAAGGCTCACAGTATTCCTTTGGTGGGGTGGCCAACCCCCAGAAACAAAGCACCCCTACCTCAGGAGCATTCTTATTAATACCCAGAATTGATCTCCTGGAGTTCCCACTGCTTTGGTCATCATTCCATTTCCTAGTGTCTCCTGAATTGGAAAGATTCCAGATCCAGTGCCCTTTGTTCTTCAGAATTACCAAAGAACAATAAAAGGGTAGCCAAAAACAAACAAACAAACAAAAAACCTTATATCAGAACTGTTGCTCTCCCACAAAGCAGAATCCAGCTTATTGCTGTCTCATTTACTGCAAAGTAAATCCTCCATGTAATAACCAGAAAACAATGTCCTACTCAATCAGGTGGAGTAAGCAGAAACCAAGAAATCTGTATCTTCCATGCTTCATGATATTCAATCAATCATGCGGCTCTCTTATGCTCCAATTTTTTTACCTGGAAGCATGATTTTTAAAATTTTTCAACACGGCCATTGTAACTTTTGAAGAACTGGACAAGAGAAAACTCACCCCAAGAGTGTCCTCTCTCCCTTCTCAAAATGTATTAGAGATGTCTCATTTCATTTGGCATTATGAAGGGTATCCCAAAGCTGAAAGACTAAAGAATGCTGAGATATTTCTAGACGCTAAAGAGATTTTATAACTCGGGTTTCCCTAACCTATAGTCATCTCAAGCCAGACAGCAATCTGAATTAGGTGGAGAAACAACACAGTAGAGCATGGCTCACAGAATCACAAATATGCAAAGAACCCATCCAGGAATAATCTCAGTAGCCAACCCACAGGTAATCTATGTTCACATGAAGATGCACTCAATATTGTTATTACTGTTTGCTATATGCTTTTGAAACACTAAGGCAACACCTAAGACCCAGAAAAACATCCAACCTGCAGAAATGCTTTATCATTATCTCCATCCACTCTACCATCCAAATAGCAGACAAATTGCTTCCTGAGGACACGAAATTTCTGAAACCCATAGTCCTTCCTTGTCACTGCTGAGCCCCTGGATGACACACAACAAATACATAAGGACTGGCTAAACTGAAAGTACCCAACATCTAACACTTCTTGCTGGTAGCCTTGTTTCACTAGGACATTTTCCAAAATTTCATCTGATTGCTCAAAAGTAACCTAATCAGCTAGCCCAACAGATTCGGTGGCAATATTCCCAAAGTAAACAGAAAATTACCTATGCTATGGCCACTGCTTGGGACTCTTCAGTCTTGAACTAAAAAATAAAAGACACAATAAAAAAAAAAAAAAGAAATGTAGAAAAGGGAAGGGAATGGAAAGGAAAGGAAAGGAAGGGAGAAAAAAGAAAAAGGAAAAGAAGGAGTTGTAAGCTTAAGAATGCAGGAGAAAATTACATTAGTCATGAGATGACACATTTTTATTCCCCAGAAACAGTGCTTTGTTAAAATTTAGGAATTCTTAAAGATAAATCACATTTATATTAAATGTGACCCTACTGTTCCTAAGAATCTTAAGATCGTAGTTGTCAAGGTTTGGAATAAATCAGCTGCAGTTCAGACCAGGCCAGTCTGTAGAGTTCGCTGTGGAAGTAAGGAAGACCAAGCCTTTGATGAGGTGAAAGGTGCATGAGGGACCTGGAGACATGAGTCAGGACATTCCTGCTCTGTTTACATGCTCTGTAACCACATGCAGACCATTACAGCTGTCTGAGCCTCAGCTTCTCCAACTATACAATCCAACTGGTAAAAGGTTTTTGCCAGGACTAATACTTTCTGGTTTCAATCAACAAGTATTCAGTTAATTATTTACTGAATGAGTGAATGTGTAAAATGAATGAAAAAACTAAAACTGATTTTGCCTTCAGATGCCCCTCTTGGTGGCAAAGAAGGCTTTGCTGCTTATTATATCATGTATCATATTGTTTTCGGAGCACAACAGATTGGGCCTCAGTCAGAAAGGTGGAAAATGTCAGTGAACACAGACTGACTGACGGGGCAAAGGGAGGGTCAGTGAAAATGTATGCCGCGACTTCCTCTGTTTGCGAACTATTTTGCTGTGACTCAGAGGCTCAAACTTTATCCAATCTGGAGAGTCCATTTTAGTTTAGTTTAGGTGTTTACTGCCTATAAACTAAGAAAATGCTTTAAGAGTTTACTTACCCTTAGGAAATTAAAATCCACAGGTGTCAGAGCAGATCTGGATCTGGCCCCTGCGTGAGCTAACTTTCTCTCAGAAAACTACTGTGCAGACCAAGGCTTCCAGATTTGCTCGCTGGTACTGGCAATGATAGCACTTACATGGACTGTACCTTCTTATATATTTTTTTAAGATTTTATTTATTTATTTGACAGAGAGAGAGCACAAGCAGACGGAGCCGCAGGCAAGAGGGAGAGGCAGAAGCAGACTTCCCTGCCAAGCAGGGAGTCCGACTCAGAGCTTGACTGCAGAACCCTGGGATCACGAGCTGAACTGAAGGCAGATGCGTAACTAACCGAGCCACCCAGATGGCCCCCCTTCTATTTTTATAGGCCTATCTTAGAGGCAAAGGTTTGCTATAAATCGGCTATGATTTAAAAATAGGAATAAGACATTTTCATGTTTTGTTATACTCGAACTTCTTAGAATATATCCAGTGCTTGACCTCTAATTAGTTTCATATTTCACTAAGTGTTTCGCTGCTACCTACCAATAAGGAGTAGGTCACACAACTGATAGGGAACAACAAAATTCTTTCAGGAAACCCTGATTTGCTTCTTATCAAAAAGGAAAATATGCACAAACTAGTACAGGAATAAGGCACAAAAACATGCCTAAAACAAACCCAAATTCTCTTTGTTAAGAATATCCATCTGGAGGGACGCCTGGGTGGCTCAGTTGGTTAAGCGGCTGCCTTCGGCTCAGGTCATGATCCCAGCGTCCTGGGATCGAGTCCCACATCGGGCTCCTTGCTCGGCCGGGAGCCTGCTTCTCCCTCTGCCTCTGCCTGCCTCTCTGTCTGCCTGTGCTCTCTCTCTCTGACAAATAAATAAATTAAAAGAAAAAAAAAAGAATATCCGTCTGGAGAATGAATAAAGAAGAGAAAACCAAAAAAATGGAAGCTTTAATAGCTATCAATTCTTCAGGCCAAGCAAAAGTTCTATAGTGTTCTAATGACTTGAGGATTGTTTTATCTAGAGTATGTTAGATACGTAAAAAGGCAGATGCTGAGATATAGAAGAATGCTTAGGGTGTAAACGAAATCAGATTAATGAAGAGACAGATGCTATAAACTCTCAAACTGACTGTATTAGTCAGGAGTCTCCAGAGAAACAAAAGCAGCAGGGTACCCACACGCACGCGCGCGAGAAAGAGAGAGAAAGGGGGTGGAGAGTGAGAGAAGGAAGGAAGGGAAGGAGGGAGGGACGGAGGGAAAAAAACTGATTATGAGGAACTGGTTCACACAATTACAGAGGTTAAGAAATCCCAGGATCTGCCGTCTGCAAGCTGCAGATCCAGAAAGTCAGTGTTATAATTCCAGTCTGAGTCTAAAAGCCTGAGAACCAGAAAGCCAATGGGGCAAACCCCAGTTCAAGGACAGGAGAGGACCAATGTCACAGCTGAAGCAGGCAGACAAGAAGCAAAAGGAGAAAATTCATTAGTCCTTCACCTTCTGTTCTCTGCAAGCCCTCAACAGATTGGATGTGTCCACCCACAATGAGGAGGGCAATCTACCGAGTTCACTAACTCAAATGCTAACCTCATCTGGAAACATCCTCACAGACATGCCCAGAGATGTTGAACCTGGTCACCTCTTGACCCAGTCAAGTTAACACATACAATTAACTGTCACACTGACTACAAACTAAACATTTAAGGCACCCAAAGTATTAACACTTTACTATGAAGAACCATGAACAGAAAGGAATCCCCAGCTCCTCTTTTTCTTCAAGGATCATGGGACTGAGGTCCCTGAGAATCATGGAGAAACAAAGTCATCCATTCTGATGATAAAGAGGAAGGAAAGGATGCTCCCATCGACAAAGTGGAGTAGGCATCCACCGTCCAGCCACTCTCAAGAGAACTGAAGTCTTCCACAAGGTTATCATCCCAACGGCTTCCTAAACCCACCACAACTACCAACGCATAAGAACTACACACTGGATGTGGGAAAGGTATACACACACAGCCAATAACCAGTCTTGTCCCAGACTGAAAATACAGAACGTTCCAGTGGTTCCCCTAGAGGCTGTTGCACTCTTGTGATCCCCCAACACATGAAAGACTAAAATAAATGTGGTTCTTCTTTAGGTAGAAGGAAGCCTATTTTTGAGAGTGATTCTTCATCCCACCAAATTTCAACAAGGAAGAGTTCACCTTTGGTCATCTGCAATACAGCTGTTATTCTCTCCATGACAATCCCCAGGGCTCAGGACTGGACACAGCTGGGTCTGCAGGTAAGCAGAGCCCTCTAAAACAGAGACAGATGACCCCAGGTGACTTTGCCAAACTGACTTTTAGTTTGCCAAGTACTACAATGGACAATTAGCAATTCTTAATCACAGTCCCTATTTATATGCTTTCTCCACTAAAAATTAAAGTTCCCAAAAGATGGAGATGATATTTTTTATTCAATTGTAAATTAAAGACAGATGACAACTCTGAAGAGGGTTTAAAGTTAAGTAATTAGACAATTAATCAACCAACTAACAGTATGAAATCTCACTTATATTTATACATTTATGAATCCTTGAATGTGCTGCAATCTACGATACTCTATTAATCCCTTCCAACAGTGTAAGAGTCATCAGAAATCCTATTATATGCCTCATGTAACCTCTCATTCCCTCAGCTTATTCATCTGTGCAATCGATACAAATGAGGAAACAAACATGATGTAAGTCCCTAAGAAGTAAACGATTAGAACTCAACAGAACAATACTATTCAAGCTCAGAGCATATTCAAAACAACTACCAAATAGGTCTGGTGTTGGGATCCTTATAGTAATGTGGAAATTACCAACCAGGGGAGCATTCTCAATTGTTGCAAAGCAGAACAGAGCTCAAGTTCCTTGTGAGGTTCTAAAGGCCCTCAACTGCCAAAATGCCCAAAGGCTTGGATGATGCTGTTGCCACAGTGTTTTTGCCCTTTTGCCAAAGCTCCATATTTGTTTATTATTTTTTCTTGGTGGTGTTTTAAATGTTTCTGTGTAGGGGCGCCTGGGTGGCTCAGCAGGTTAAGCCGCTGCCTTCGGCTCAGGTCATGATCCCAGGGTCCTGGGATCGAGTCCCACATCAGGCTCCTGGCTCACTGGGGAGCCTGCTTCTCTCTCTGCCTTTCCCTGCCACTCTGACTGCTTGGGCTCTCTCTCTCTCTGACAAATAAATAAATAAAATCTTAAAAAAACACAAACACACACACACAAAAATAAATATTTCTGTGTAGGACAGTGTATTAGTAGGTCTTAACTTTGTTAGTGTCACCAAAGAACAGAAAGTACAGTCTACTGCCAAAGTTGGTAGATCTGTTACTATGGCGCATTTTTTCATTTGTAGTCATGATATTATGCAAATTACTTTATGGATTCCTTTATGGATCTTTTTTGCTAAAATTACCAAAATTGTATCATCAACAATATTTCAGTATGAAATAGCCAAGGCTGTATATCTGGTCCTATCTAAAATTTTACTTTGCTGTAAAATTGACAGTTTTAATGTAAACCATTCTATTATGTATGTCCAAAGTAAATCTTTCAATTTCAATAAGCTTTTGTCCTTTAAATAGATATGGAATAGACTTTATTGATGTAACTTGGGCTAACATGATGGAAGGTGGTTAAAGAGAGATCATTTCACTTTAACCATCTGAAATTAAGGTTAGAGCATATGCCCATTTTATTCTGGTTTATATTCTACATACAGTTAGTTGAAGAATTATAAAATTTCTGTTTTATCAATTTAAAAACTCCACAGAATATATTAGAATTGCTACATAAGTAAATCTTTGTTCAAAACGTGGGAGGACCATAAATTGATAAATTATTCCCATTCTACCTTTTTCATGGAATACAGTAATCATTTTTGAAGATAATGATAAGAGTACCTGGTCATTTATCTGATAGAAAATCTAGCTAGATTTTCTAAAAACTCTAGAAACTCATATAATTATACTAAAACTAGCTTGATAGGTACATTTTGCTTTAATCTCTTTGCCTCCTTTGATATAAAGTTTTTAACATTTTTCTCTGCACTAAACCAATGTCATCAGAGTTTCTTTAATTGATCTTCTATTAAGTATTCTTAATTACAGGAAGCTTATATTAATTACTGGCATTTTCTCTGAAATAAATATTCAATTTTTAACTTAGACTAAGTCCACTCATAATGTGTTTCTCTCTCCACTCACCCATACTAAGTTCTACACGAAATCAGAATAGTAATAATAATAATTTGAGCACCTCCCCCTCATAACGTGAGAGCAGATGGTTGAGAAAATGTAAAAGCCCCCTCAACAGAGTCAAATCATCACAGCCAGGGCGTGAGACAAGAATGTAAATGAGGATACACAGGCCAAGAGTAGACTGTTTACCTAAAAAATGTTGCCACCACCCACCCACTTTCCAAAGTAAAGCAAGAACTCATTTCTCACATCTGTATATCAAATTCAATCCAGAAGATATAGAACATAAAACCCATTTTATCCTTACCTTTGGTTCTGTATTAATAAAGTAATATTCATTAAAATGCATTTTTAAAAGAAGATTGATTACAAAGCTTTTGAGTGTTCCCAATTTCTAATGGCAGAATATCAACAAGGAAATTTTTTCAACTGAATTTAGAGATGGAGTGAATTTCTTTTTTTTTCCAGCTTTATTAAGGTATGATTAACAAATGTGGTAAAATTCTCTTTTTTAAAAGATTTTATTTATTTATTTGGTCAGAGAGAGAGAGAAAGCACACAAGCAGGGGGAAAACCAGGCAGAAGGAGAAGCAGGCTCCCTGCTGAGCAAGGAGCCTGATGTGGGACTCCATTTCAGGACCCTGAGATCACGAACTGAGCCAAAGAGATGCCTAACCAACTGAGCCACCCAGTCTTCCCTGGAGTAACATCCCTAAAAGTTCTTCTAGACAGTTACAGGAAGAAGACAAGATACTATGTTAGGGTATTATGAAACCAGGAGTTCATGGGCAAAATCACCCACATTGAAGGTTGACTATAATATACACTATCTGAAGTAATTTTTTTTTTTAGATGATACATATGAGAGTAAGTGTGACTGCAACAGGCCTTAGGGCATCCAGGTATAGACAGAAAATGCTTTGGGTAATGGATATACCAAGGGGAAAAACTCTAAGGCTCACGGATGAGGTAAAAGGATATGAAGTACTAAATATTAAAGCTTAACAACTGTTTTCGGACAACTCAAGAGACAGACAAAAACTTGGCAACAGAGCAGATGATCATCATTATTATAAGACAAAGAAAGTTATCTATTTGCGGCCTCCATGCCCTTTTTAGAAGTCCTGCTCTCCTACTGGTTCTACACCTTTGTGATGATCTTGCCACAGGCTGATGACAGCCAAATCTGCATCTTGTTTTCAAGACCTCTCCTCACCTCAGGCTACTGTCTAACTTACCTCTAGCAATGTGCCCACAGATGTTCTACAGACATGCCAGTCAAGAAATCTCACCCTGGGTGAGCTCCACCTCCTAGGCTGCCTGTCTCTGCCCATACCATCTTCTCGTTTACCCAAGGCTGGAGCCCAAAAGTTATTCTGGAATCCACATTTGCTCCATGGGTACACCCAAGGCCTCGCCACTCTAGGCCCTCTTCTCTGTCGCTGTTGCCCAGGGCAAGTCTTTTCACTTCTTCCCTGGAAAAGCCCCCATGCTATTCTTTCTGGCTGATCTTAGCTTCTGTCTCTCCCCTCCATTCACTCCTACCCATGGCCACCAGACTTGACTTTCCTAAACACATATCTAATGTCATCATCTTCCCTGAAAAGCCCAAAATGGGGTTCCCATTGCTAAGGGATAATCTGTGCACCACATCCAAATACTTTATGGTCTGGTCCCAACTTCCTTTTCCAACCTATCTCTATCTCTTGCCTTCCTTCTCAAGCACCCTATATCCCAACCACATTTCCACTCTCCTAACACACTATGAATTTTCCCACATCCATGCATTTGTGTGAGACTTTCCCAGTGCTCAGAATGCTCTCCCCTTACATTTGCCCACCTAGAAAACTAGAGTTCATGGTTTAAGACCCACTTTAAATGTCACCACCTCTGTGAGTGTACCAACAAACTTTCCTAGATGGGTATACAAGATATCTCTGCTCTGGGTCCCCTCGGCACAACATGCTGAGGACATGTCACCATGGACTATGACTAAGTATGTATTGTGGATCTCCTCAATCAGATCATGTGTCCCTCTGTAAAGCAGGACCTGCTTCCCATTCATCTTTGTGCCCAAGTTCTCCTCAGAATGTGCAGCTCTACAAATGTGTCTTAAAGATAGATTTTATCACAAACAGCTAATTATTTTCCCACTGCTCCTCTTCCAACAACTGCTTTGTCTCAGTGACTGATAAACATCTGCATACTTTTGAAAGCCCAAGTTTGCCCTGATGTTCGTAGCAGCATTTTTCACAACAGCCAAAAGGTAGAAGCAAGCCAAGGGTCCAAGAGTGGACAAAAGGATAAACAAAATGTAGTATACACACATAATGTAATATTACCAGCCTTAAAAGAGGAAGAAAATTCTGACACATGCTACAACACGGGTGAACCCTGAGAACACCACACTAAGTGAAATAAGCCAGTCACAAAAACACAAAGGCTGTATGATGCCACTTATATGAGGAACCTAGTCAAGTTCATAGAGACAAGAGAATGGTGGTTGCCAGGGGCAGGTGGTTGCTAGGGGCAGGAAGCAGGAGGAATGGGGAGTTAGTGTTTAATGGGTATAGAGTTCTAAGTTTTTCAAGATGATGGTTGGTGGTGATGGTTGCAGAACAATGAAAATGTATTTAATGCCACTGAACTGTACACTTAAAATGGTTAAAACATACTGTTTTCCATAGCAGCTATGCCATTTTTCATTCCCACCAGCTATTCAAAGGGTTCCAAATTCTCCAACTTCTATACATTTTACCACAATTAAAAAGAAGCAGCAGCAGCAGCAGCAGCAGCACCTGGGTGGCTCAGTCAGTTAAGCATCCAACTCCTGATCTCAGCTCAGGTCTTGATCTCAGGGTCAAGGGTTTAAGCCCCATTTTGGGCTCCACACCGGGTGTGGAGTCTACTTTAAAAAAAAAAAAAAAAGGAGGAGCAGAAGGGAACCAATTAAAGGTCAAAAAATAGGTAACTAGGGGACCCTGGGTGGCTCAGTTGGTTAAGCATCTGCCTTCAGCTGAGGTCATGGTCCCAGGGTCCTGGCATCGAGCCCGAATCAGGCTCCCTGCTCAGCAGGAAGCCTGCTTCTCCCTCTCCCTCTCCTCCTGCTTGTGTTCCCTCTCTTCTCTCTTGCTGCCTCTCTCTGTCAAATAAAATCTCGGAAAAAAAAAAAAAAATACGTGGGACGCCTGAGTGGCTCAGTTGGTTGGGCGGCTGCCTTTGGCTCAGGTCATGATCTCAGGGTCCTGGGATCGAGCCCCACATCGGGCTCTCTGCTCAGCGGGGAGCCTGCTTCCTCCTCTCTCTCTGCCTGCCTCTCTGCCTACTTGTGATCTCTGTCAAATAAATAAATAAATAAATCTTTAAAAAAAAAATACGTAAGTAACCTATCACAATCCTTAATGGTAACAATTTCTTTTAACAATGACTCAAAAGCACCATTATATCTTACAAAGCACTAAAAAACATTTCACAAACCCACCTGGCCCCATGAAACAACTCTTCCTCAAATGATCCAAGAATCTCAGGACATTTTCTTATTTTTATATCTCACATGTGGCAGTTGCCAGACTAAACACCATAGGAAGTAGAACTCCCTGCCCAGTCACTGTACTGCGTAAATGCAGCTCAACCCAAGTCTAGAAGTAAAGAAAGCCAAGGCATTATATTCTTGGAATATAACAGCACAGGGAAAATATTAGAACAGAACAGAACCTACATAACAGGCAGCAACTTAGGAACTTTTAAAAAAGTTAATGCAGACTCAAGCTAGAGAGGGTTTAGGGTGAGTACTCCACAGCGTGTTGTGGAAACTGACACGAAGCACTCTCGTTGCCGAGTGTTTCCGCCACCATATCTGAACAGGTGAATCCCCTGACTTCCCTGTCGTAATCTTCAGGTGTAGACAATGTGGAGAACCATAGCCAAGTAGATCCCAGGAAAAGAAGGAGAAACCATTAGATGTCAGGCTGAATCCATACAGACCCCAGACATCCTGTGAGCAGCAGGCACCTCTCCTGAGCACTGAGCTTGCAGAGTTAACCAAGCATTGCCAAACGGCCTTCAGCAGAAATCATCTCTGACACAAAAACAAGTATTACATGAAGTTCAAGAAAAAAGCCACAAAGCAAAACCCCAATGGAAACTTCCAGCAGTCCCCTTTTGTGTTGTTAGGTTAAACAATTTATAACTGGACCCCTCTCCTCCCTCTGCCTGTCCTCTTTATTCCAGTCGACATCTTCCTCTGCCCACATTCATTACATTTCCAAAATGATTTTTCCAAGTTAAATGAACTTCACATCTTATGCTCTGCTGCAAACGCTCTTAACATTTTTGGAGGTCAAAATCTTACTGAGAATCCCATCAAAGCCCTCTGGTTTTCTCTGCAGGAACAGGCACAATTTCAAGGAATTCACATATGTCCTGGGTCCCCTGGAGGTTAAAACCTCTGTCCCAGTGGCTGCTTCCTTCCATCTCCTTTCTACATTGAATTTGAGAAGCACTTGGCAACCTACCTCTATTTGTGAAGATTATGTAACAAACAAATTTCAAGAATCCATAAGGACTTCTTCTGATGGTGTGGCCCATCCATCCCACTGATATCCAAACTCTAAGGGGAGGTCATCTCACATAAGCTCAAGACATTCAGCCAGTCTGACACAAAGCAGCCCTGAAGGATGACTCCCTCACAGATTATGATACCTGCTCCCAGTGATCGCCCTCACACATGTACCAATGTGACTTTGTGGGGACCGCTGAGACTCAGTCTGTTACAATTGGCATCAGTTGCCACCGGCAAGTCATCACAAGAACCTGACCTTGGTAAGCACATTTTACACTTGAGTGCTATTCATCCGGGTGACACCAAGCGGGGGTTGGGGAGGCAGGAAGACAGACAGTGGCAGTGCCAGAGCGTGCTGCCAGGCACTGCCCCCATCCCACAGGCTGCAGAAGCTGCCTCACCCACACAGAGAGACTGAGCCTGCAAAGCCAAATTTCTGAGCTGCTGCTGAGACTCCCATAAAAAGCAATGCTATTTCTAACCTCCCTCACCATGGAAAAATACACATGCCACCAAGCAACCCAGAATCTCTGAAAGGTTTATTTTTATACTCTTCCCCACGCCCCCTACCCTTACCTCCCCCACAAAATTTTTAGGTGGAAAATTTGCTAGCTTTTTAGCAGTTTGACACTACTGTGCTAGGCATAGGCTGACGAAACTGCAAGCATGTTTGATTTTAAAGCAAAATGAAAAGGTATTTTTCTGATACAGCTCTGAATGAGTCTACTTTAAGAAAATGATATAGTCTAATAAGAGAAGGACACAATCCAACAAATAGGCAAAGAAAATTCCCAAGTTCCCAGACCACACACAGAAATAACGGCGCTAACAAGGTTCTCTTCCCTATCTCTAAAAGTGGCGCTCCGGCTTGCTCCACTTGCTCTTCACTCTGCTGATCTTTCCTAGTTCAAACAGGGTGCAAAACATCCCTGATGCCCTTGTGGAGTTTCGATTTTTCTTTTGCTGCTCTTACCCTTAAAGAATGAAGGGAAAGCAGTGAGATGGACTTCCGATCTGAGTCCCCTGACACTGTGTGTACAGGTAGGCAGAAGGGAGGGAGGAAGAAGAGGAGAGAGAGTTAAGGGGGGAAGCAGGAGGGTCTGAATGAGGATTCGAGAACGCAAAAATTCTTTCAGAAGCCAACGGGCAACCCAGAACTAGTCAACCTGACATCTGTCCCGGGACTCCTCCCAATGGGAACTTTGGTGTCACTTCTCTAATGGCAAACTAGAAGGCCAGAGAGGCACCAACCCACCACTGACTGGCTTCTCATACATACAGGAAGTTTTAGTGTCACCTCTGAATGACCCTAACCTACCTGTAAAGCAGAGTTTAATCCTGCTACAAGTTAGGGAACCTCCAGCACAATATGGTCATTTACACCATAGCTCCAAATGTTTTTGTTTGATCACATTTTCACAGTTTAATCTGATTTATTATACATGCCAAGAAAATATCTGGAGAAAATAAGCCTTGCTTTATTTACCAGTATAGAAGGCAGGGACCTACACTCAAAGGTGTCCCTTCTCCCAGCACTACTGATCCTCTTTGAGTTTCCTTAAAAGTTTAAATTTCATGCAAAGCCAGGAAGTTCAGGTTAGGGATGTATGGCTAGTATCTAAAGTTGTTTTTTTTTTAAATATTTTATTCATTTATTTGCCAGAGAGAGAGAGAGAGCACAAGCGGGAGGAGCAGCAGAGGGAGGAGAAGAAAGCTTCTCGCTAAGCAGGGAGCCGGAAGCAGGGCTCAGTCCCAGACCCTGAGATCATGACCTGAGCCGAAGGCAGAGGCTTAACCAACTGAGCCACCCAGGTGCCCCTAAGGTTATTTTTTAATGCTGGAACATCTCCTCACTGGGACCACAGGTCTCACACAGAAGACTTTCACACTGCTTCCTGTTCCTCAACATCTACTTCTGATCCTTTAAGGACCTTAAAGGAAACCAAAAGAAAAGTGAGATTTTCCCCATCTGAATCTTTCTTATTTGTGCCGAGAGCCAGCCAGATCTAAGTCTGAGGTTTTTCTCACAACAAGGACAGGAAATGGTGTGGAAAGCTTGAATTAATTATTTCTTGCCCTACATCCTAGAAGAATTATGTTCAGTCAGTCACCAGCATCACATTCCACCACACCTGGCTCCAGCAAGAAGATGCCTCATGAAATTCCTCAGCACACCTCCTTCACCCTGAAAGAGGACAGAGAGATCCATGCCTCTGCTCCCTCTTTTCCTCTGAGCCTACCAGCACATGGTCCCTGGATAAGAACTAGCATTTGGATGGCAAATACTGACATTTTATGAAGCTCCTACTGTGCCTGAATGCTGAATTAGGCAACATCACAATAAGTCCACAAGATAAATATTACCCCATTTAAAGATGAGAAAAGCTGAGATCCAGAGAGGCTCAGGACCTGTCAGAGTAGAACAGTGAAGGAATGTGGCAAGGACAGAATTTGAGCCAAACCCATGTTTCCAACTACACCTTACAAATGTGAGGCAGCCAAGAAGTATGTGTCTTTAAATTTATCAAGGAGGTCACAATTGTAAATTTTAAAATACATTTAATAACAACCTAAACATGGTAACCCAACCATTTTAGAACCAAGTCCAAAAAAATCCACTGTACAGTAAGACAGGCACATGCTGCAATTCGTGCGAAAATCCAGACCTCCTTGGGCTTTCCCAACCCAGCAGTTGGAGCAGAGTTGTAAGGCCACCTGTCCATCTTATCAGCCCTTAGGAATGTCTCACAGTCCAGCTGTGAGCTTCGAGAGACAGAATTTTACAAGTAACAGCGCAAATATAAATTCCAGGACAGTCAGCTGTAAACCTATTTTAGAGGTGTGAAAGTTCTTGCAACACCTCAGAATCCAAGTATGGTGCCTGAGAATGGCCTGAGAGGCACAAAGCAACACGCAGGTTTGCAGATAGGGATCTGTTCTTTAGCCATTCTAACGTTCATAAGGAGCAACATAGCCTTGTATTTCATTTAAAATCCATATACAGTAACGTAGTCAAGAAAAAGATTTCCATTACCAATTTTGAAAGTTGCTGAAAATAACTGACAGAATGAGGTAACCCCATATATGGTGGGAAATCGGGTTCTTACGGAACTCGCAAGTATATTTCTACTTTTGTCACAATTCTGTAAATCGAGCTGCACGGTCCCGCGGTATTTCAGTTATCTAGTAAAATTCTATTTGAGGATGGCTTTAGTTTTTGGTGGGTAAGGTTAAAGATGACTCTATCTGAGATGATGAAAGAGTACCCAAACTGGGCCCACACTCTCTTCAGCACTGGGAGAGATGGGTTGTTGCCCCCCACCTTAAGCCGGTGGTGGGCATGCCAAATTATGGAAGAAAATCAGCACAATTCATCAACACTCACCAAGTAATGGGCACCTGGGTGGCTCAGTTGGTTCAGTGTCTGACTCAGGAAAGAAACACATACAGACTGCATTCTCTCACCAACAGAGAGGAATTGCACCCAACGTGGACTCAGAGTGTGTGTGGCTTGTTATATACCGTAGGCTTCGTAGCAGCTACAATTTTAGGAAGGCTCCAAACTGTGAAAAGTCCATTTAAATTCAAGGGTCTGTGCGCCTCAGGGAGGAAGCACATTAAATCTCTCCAATTGCCCCATCTACTTCCAACTGCAACCATAAGTAAAAAGTCTGGATATGCTCTGAGAGAGCATCCAGAGTGGGAATCTGCATCAATTCATTTCATTTAACAAAAGTTTTACTGAACTCCTCCCTTACACCAGGCACCGCTTTAGGCCCTGGGGGGTGGGGGGCGGTGAACTGCAGGAGGGAAGGAAGGAAGATTCTTGCCCTTATAAAGTTTACAGTCTAGTAAAAACTTGGAATAAACAATGAGTCATACCTGGCACATTAAAATTTAGGAAAAAGTTGCATCTTATATTTTATAGAATTTCTTACTTTCCTGACAACTCTCATGTATTTCTTCATTTAATGTTCCCCATAGACTGGCGATTAGGCAGAACAAGAATCACTAAAATCAATTAAGAGTTGACAAAATAGAGGCACTGAGAGTGAAGGGGTATGCCTAAAGTGAAAACCTGGCGACGGGCAAGCTAAGGGAGGGTAGGCTTCTCCTGGTACCCTCCCAGCATTCGATGACTATCCCCCCAAGGGCTGACTCTGAGTGGGTCTTTGGGTCTGAGGATGTCCAGAGATGACCAAAATAAAACAGGTGTCACCTAAGCTTCTCCTTCCAGATAACCCAGTGCCCAGCCACTTACACCCACTCTCCAAAACATCAACACACAGGCACACAAATGTAAAACCAAATGCAGTAAATTAGGAAGTCAACCCCCTCTTCACAATAACAAGCCACACGTGCTACCAGTACAGAGAAAGAAAAACCTTCCACCTGATGTTACAACAGCTAAGAAAGAGAAAGGAACTAGTATTTATTTAATGTATGCTATATGCCAGAGGCTGTTTTAAGTATGATGGCTCCTTTATTTCTCATGGCAATCCCATCATGATCCCCATTTTCTGAAGTAGGAAA
The DNA here is from genome assembly GCA_004024625.1 of Mellivora capensis. Lineage (NCBI taxonomy): Eukaryota > Metazoa > Chordata > Mammalia > Carnivora > Mustelidae > Mellivora > Mellivora capensis. The sequence continues at coordinate 105,521 of PISX010003530.1, forward strand.
TCAAACAAAACACAGAATTTAGAATGACAAATAAAGAATCCCATTTCCCACTGATCTGAAATATTTTTAAGTCTCTGGGCATTAAATGCTCAGGCTCAGCAGCAAACAAGTTGAATAGTAAGATTATTCTTTTTTCCAGTAAATCTAGAAATATGTCTTTTATATACATTCAGAGCTCAAGGTGAATTACAAACAAAAAAGAAAAGTCCACATTTAAGCTGATATCATGCATTCCTCCTACGGGAAAAAGTTAAATTAGTCAGATAGTTTTTGTGCCTAGAAATTGCATGACTTTCTTGAAAGGTACAGCATCTCATAACAGTTAGTGCTGTGACAACCCCTGCTTCACAGTCATTATCAAAGAGTCTCAAGTTCTACTCACCTTTTAAGCTGTATGAAAACTGATGTGAGTTCTTGAAAATGGTCCAATTCGGAGACAATGGTGTGATGTTACAAATATAGAGCTTGAACTGCTAAAAGGAAAAATAAAGAATTTCAGCAAAGCACTTCTTGGTTTCTCTTCATGCACCCTCCCTTTCCCCAAGTTCCACAAAAATAGCTGAGAACTGTCACAATAAAAGCCACAATACCAAAGTGATTAAATTTAGAACAAAAAGATAAATATCAAATAATAAAGGAAGAGAAAATTATAGCAAAAAAAAAAAAAAATTGAGGTCAGGGACCTGACTGAGCTAGGGACAAAATCCCCTTATGAGTTTGTGAGCAGCCACAAGGGGAACCCTGTTCTTATCTTCCAAACAAAAGAGACACAACTTACTCCTCTCAACATACAAACCTTTTCTTCAATGAGGGCCCAGGAACAAATAATGAACAATACTCTTATTGGACATGGGTTTGTTTTTTTTTAATTCTTAACAGTCTGAATTATCTTGTGAGCGTAAGGATCCACGCAATCCTTAACTATAAAGAGAGGCACGCCCAGGGGCACATTTTTCCTCCCATGAAATATGTTTAATTTTGTGGGAGCAACACGAACCCCTGCTTAGGGAAGACCCTTAGGGGAACATCCATGGTTCTGTCCGCAAGGCTGTCTTGACAGCTGCCCTTTACCCCGTTGGTAGAACATTCTCCAGTTTGGCACTCCAGACTTTGTCCAGGTCCACTTCCAGTTCACACACTCTGTCACCATCATCCTCATCTCACCTCAGTGAGTATGCTCTATGTGCCTCACACCATTCCAGATCATGCCAGGTGACTGCCCTGTGCCTTACGAAGCAGTTTCGGGTAAACTTGGTCAACTCTGCCTCAGATACCACAAGCACCTCTCAGCACCCAGGCTGCCAATGTGTAGGATTACACTCCTGTCCAAGGTTGAATAAGCCACCATCTGTCTAGCTTGTGTGCTGTAGTGTACTCTCCAGGAGACTTGTCCCTTAAAGTGTGTTCCTACCATATGTCACTCCTGAGTGATCAGCCAAAGCTAAGACATCCTGATAAAAAATGACCGTGTCTAGCCAGAGGATCCTGTGAGATTCCTGTGGAGGTCCACCCCGAACACATAAGACAAACACCTTGCTGTTTTTATGTAACTCCTCAGTACCAATACTACGCAGCCACAGACATTACTTTCTCTTGTTCATGATCTACTGAGACGGGAAAATAATCCACTTCTGGTTTTCTAGACAGTAGTTTTTATTCCTCAACTGGGATTGTTCTCATCAGTCTTCCTAGGATTCAAATGTTCAGACGTATTGAGAAAAAAAGGTGGTGGAATAACCAGAAATATACTGAGGTGCCCTGGAGGGCAGGCAGAGCCTGTGACTTGTTTCTAACCAACAGAATATGGCAGAGGTAATAAGAGGTCCTTCCCTTATCAGGCAGTGCTGTCTATACAAGACTCCATCTCAGCAGACTAGAGAGTGACAGAATCCCTTTATACCTCTGAAGAAGTGAGCTGCTATATGGTGACAAGGACTGTGAGGAGGCCATGTGGCAAGAAGCTGCAAGGTCCTCCAGGTGCTGAGAGGTCCCGAGCTGACATCCAGCAAGGAAACAGGAATGCCAGTCCTATAGCTACAAGGAAACGAAAGCTACCAACAAGTCATTTCTCCTACTTGACTATGAACTCCTTCTGGGCAAGAACCATATCACCATCACTCTGCAGGGTAAGTGGCACAAGAGAGGCTCTTACATCTTTTTAAAGAAGCCAAATTAAAAGAGTTATGACTTGTCAATCTCTAGTTTTCTGCAATAAGGCCAAAGCAACAGAATTTATTCAACCCTTCAAAACAGCACTCAGAACCTCTAAATTAATTCTAACTAGGTAGAAGACACTTAGCCTCATGCTCTACCCCCAAACAATAAATCCATAATTTCTCCAGTACTGGTTATTTCATTTTACCTATAAACCTGAGTCAGTGCTTAGAAATGTTTCTCAGTAGTCACTACTTTTGCCAAATATCCTTGCCGCTCTTCTGGCATTTAGCTATCTAATAGCTAAAGGTTAAAAACAAAAAGATCCCAAAGAAATTTTCCAAGGAAGTATTTGTTACTTGTTCTTAATTTCCCATTCATATCAATAATTCATTCCCAACCAAAATGGAAAAAACTGTAAAGGTCAAATAACCCAGCTCTAATTCTGAAACAAAATGCTAATCCAATTTCCTGACAACCTATATTAAAAGTGCTTTAAGACTGACTTTTTATTCGACAGGTGTTGGCAAGGATGTGGAACGAAGGGAACCCTCCTACACTGTTGGTGGGAATGCAAGCTGGTGCAGCTGGTCTGGAGAACAGTATGGAAGTTCCTCAAAAAGTTGAAAATAGGGGCGCCTGGGTGGCTTAGTCAGTTGGGCATCTGCCTTTGGCTCAGGTCGGGATCGCAGGGTCCTGGGATCGAGCCCCATGTTGGGCTCCCTGCTCTGCAGGGAGCCTGCTTCTCCCTCTCCCTCTGCCTGCTGCTCCCCCTGCTTGTGTGTGCACTCGATCTCTCTGTCAAATAAATAAATGAAAATCTTAAAAAAAAAAAAAAAGTTGAAAATAGAGCTACCTTATGACCCAGCAATTGCACTACCAGGTATTTACCCCAAAGATCAAACGTAGTGATCCGAAGGGGCACGTGCACCCCAACGTTTATAGCAGCAATGTTGGCTTACAACAAGCCAAACTATGGAAAGAGCCTAGATGTCCATCAACAGATGAATGGATAAAGAATATGTGCTATATATAAACATGCAATAAAATATGCAGCCATCCAAAAAAAAAAATGAAATCTTACCATTTGCAATGACGTGAATGGAACTAGAGGGTATTATACTAAGCAAAATAAGTCAATCAGAGAAAGACAATTATCATATGATCTCACTGATATGAGGAATTTGAGAAACAAGACAGAGGATCATGGGGGAAGGGAGGGAAAAATGAAACAAAATGAAACCAGAGAGGAGACAAACCATAACGGACTCTTAACCTCAGGAAACAAACTGAGGGTTGCTGGAGCAGAGAGGTGTGGGAGGGATGGGGTGGCTGGGGGATGGACATAGGGAAGGGTATGTGTTATGGTAAGTGCTGTGAATTGCGTAAGACTGAAGATTCACAGACCTGTACTCCTGAAACAAATAATACATTATATGTTAATGTAAAAAAAGATTTTTTTTATTTTTAAACAGATGATTTTTAATTCTCTTAAGCAAGATTTTACTTAAGCCCTGTTTAAAATAAAAGTTGAATATGTAAATATATTCGGTTTCTGCTATCCTTAAGAGATAAATTGGTTTTTATTACAAAGAAGATTGTGACTAAAGCTCTATTTTAGATTTTCAAAGGACTGGTTTAATAAAAGAGATATTTTAAAAATATCCAAATCAATTAAATTACTTAAGAGGCTACAAAATAAAAATTTTATTCACTATAGAAAGCTATCATACCCTCCTGAAGTCTATATGCAGGATTGTATTATATATTCCCACTCCCTCATAAATCACTCAGCAAATCTTAACATTATCTCCAAGGTTTATCCCCGGGTGCTGAGCCTCTCAGGCAGCAGTGTTTTCACACTCAAGCCAAAAAAAACTAAAAACACCAGTTCCGTGACATAGGAGGCAGAGAATTTCAATAAATTCACCTCTTCTTCTCAGCAAATTTTAACTCTCTTGGGCCCAACTCCATGTGTGAAAATAACCAATGACCCACACCATGGAACTTCACCCTGTGCAGAGAAAGAAATAGGCCAATTCATAGACCCCACCCAGGTCTCTCCACCCTCAATTCTAGTAAGTACATGCCTTTTCCATAATCTCACAAAACGCAGCTCAACACAAAGTCCAGAGCTTCAAAGGAAGAAGACTGAGCAATAATATCATGCCCCCACCAAGGAAATTAAGCCTTCAGTAGAATGGTTCACCCAAAAGAATGACCCTTAATGAGAATAATCAAGCCTAGAACCTCAGAGAAGATGCTAGCAGAGTTCTTTACATATAGACCATACCCTGCTGCTTGAAGCATTTGAGGAATCCATACATAGGTTTTCAAAGTGATAAAGTATGGTCCTGCTTGGATGATGATCTCACTAGCTCCAAACCATCTTCTTTTTTTTACTCCTTTTTTTTAATTTAAAATTTCTTTAGTTAACATAGAGTGCAATATTGGTTTCTGGAGCAGAATTCAGTGATTCATCACTTACATACAACACCCATTGCTCATCACAAAAAGTGCCCTCCTTAATACCCTTCATCCATCTACCCATCCCCCCATATCCCTCCCTCCATCAACCCTCAGTTCGTTCTCTATGGTTAAGTGTCCCTTATGGTTTATTTCCCTCTCTCCCTTCCCAGGCCCCATATGTTCACCTGTTTTGTTTCTTAAATTCCACATGAGTGAGATCATATGACATTTGTCTTTCTCTGACTTATTTCACTTAGCATAATGCACTCTAGCTCCATCCATGTTGTTGCAAATGGCAAGTTTTCATTCCTTTTGATGGCTGAATAATATTCCATTCTGTGTGTGTGTGTGTGTATATATATATATACATATCTATATACATATAGATATGTGTATGTGTGTGTGTGTGTATATATATGTGTGTGTGTGTGTGTATATATATATATATATATATATATATGTCACATCTTCTTTATCCATCCATCAGTCGATGGACATTTGGGCTCTCTCCATAGTTTAGCTATTACTAGTAATGCTGCTATAAACATCAGTGTGCATGTACCCCTTCAAATCTACATTTCTGTAACCTTTGGGTAAATATCTAGTAGTGCAAATGCTGGGTCATAAGGTAGTTCTATTTTTAACTTTCTGAGGAACCTCCATACTATTCTCCAGAGTGGCTGCCCCAGCCCAAACCATCTTCTGAATACCATGTTCCCAACACGTTTCCAGCAGTTTACACAGCACTGTAGGTTCAGTGGTCACAGTCTGGGAATCATGAGCTGCTGAGAGACAGAACAAGACTCAGAGGCAGAGTTTCAGGTATTCCTGGAAAGTAACATGAATCAAGGAGGTCGCCTCCCTTGCCCCAAGAAGGGGATACACGAGTGGCAATAGACTGAAACACCATAAGGGAAGTGAGACACATTTATTCTTAACCTTCACAACATTCTCACTTTCTCTTTAAGGTAAAGGAAGACATTTATTCCTGACAAAGGTTAAGAGAGAAATCTGGCAGTGTGCCTTTCTCTGAAACCGGACTGGCTTCCAGCTGGGAACTGTAGCCATTTAAAACACAGTGATGCCTGGAGACAAGAGAGCCATTTTGTATAAATTGTAAGTTGGGAGAGAAAAAAACACAAAGTAGTAGGTAATATACTTCAGTGTTACACAAAGAGATCAAGGAAAATAGAAAACAGAGGTCTCTTTCCCAAAACTATTCTGACTTTACATCTTTTTTCAGAAACATTAAGGCATTCCCTAAGGATGGACCTATACTTCCACCCCAGATGCATAAATTTTGTTGGGTACATTTTCACGACATAAAATGTGTGTGTCCATTTATTCAACCCAATTTGAGGCCGCCCTGGGAAAGGGTCAGGCCTCCAGGGAGCATCACCTGCAACCTCCCTGCAGAGCCCAGGGTGAGATGCAAAGAAGATTGAGGAGTGAGAGGTTCCAGCTGCAGAGCCAAGACCAACAGTTTGACAAGTTGTCAAAGCATCACCAACCATTTCATGGGTGCCTTTCAAAATCAAGGAATGCAGAGGAAGAGGGCAGCTTTGGGCAACTCCCAGCAGACAGAAAACCAGACGGGGCCACGACTGAGAAGGATCCCAAGCCAGCTGCCTTCTCTCGGCCGTCTGCCTTACTTCTAACAGAGATTTCTGTTCCCAAAATAGACACGAAGGACCTAAACGAAGGACCTCTTCAAAGGATGCAACAAAGAAACAGTCCCATCCTGCTTGCCAGGAAGAAATAAGGCACCGCGAGGGCACATCCGAAAGTCATCTCTTCTGTAGCACAAAGGGCTGGATGAGGGGCCCTTGCTGGGGCACCAATGAAGTGGTCAGCCTCCTCAAAGACCTGGTCCCCAAGGCCCCTCGGGGTGCACCTACTGGAGTAAGGCAAGGCTGGCGGGCTCCCACACACGCCTCCTCCCCCCCAGCACAGTACGGCAACAGCTCTGAGGGTTGCGCTCACAGGACAGCGGGACGGCCAACAGACCCTCACAGGCTCTTCCCGCCCCGCCTCGCCCTTCAACCAAGAAAATCTTTCAGTCAAAGCAAGAACAGTCCATCTGCCTATGGCTAAACAGACAGGTTTTCTTATCTTCCCTGCTGTTTTGGCTTGAGCTCTTCAGACTGCAAAGTTCTGAAGCTCCCTTTGCTAAACTTTATAAAGGCCGGAACTATGTATGAGGAAACTAGGACAAGGCCACCCCCAGGCAGCTCTGCTCTGCGAGGAAGCGCTGGAGCCAACATGGCAGCTCGAGCTCCTGCCAAGTAAGGCGACGCGGCCTCTGCGCACGCGCACATGCACACACATGCACGCAGATGCGCATGAGCGTGCACGCACATAGGGAGGTGCGCGCGCACAAGTGCGGAAGACGCGTGTAAAATCTAAAAGCGGGATGCTTCAGGAACCACAAAGGCAGAATTAAATGTTTGAAAGCACGTAAACGGCGAATAAAGTTTCTAAAAGCTGGAATGAGGGGGTGCCTGGGTGGCTCAGGTGTTAAGCGGCTGCCTTCAGCTCAGGTCATGATCCCAGTGTCCTGGGATCAAGCCCCACACTGGGCTCCCTGCTCAGCGAGAAGCCTGCTTCTTCCTCTCCCACTCCCCTTGCTTGTGTTCCCTCTCTTGCTGTGTCTCTCTCTGTCAAATAAATAAAAATCTTTAAAAATAATAATAATAAAATAAAATAGATAAATAAAAGCTGGAATGAGCACCTTAAGGAAACAACAATGAAGAGGATGATTTCTTTTAAGTGACATTCAAGTCCAACAGTAGTTTCCTAGTTATTTCCAAACTCAAGGGGAGGAAGACAAAGACCTACACCTCCACAAAGGATCACAAAATACTTGAAAGCAATGAAAAACCTGACAGTGATTGGGACATCAAGATCCTTTTTTGCTTCTTAAGCAATAAAGTACTGTCTCATTTCTCAAGCATTCTGGGAGGAGTTCTCAAGGTCAAACTATACTTTTTAAAGCATATTAGCACACATCCAAATGGAGATGTTACATATCTGTTACAAGCCAAAAAGGGAATCAAACACTCAGTCGCTATGACAGGAACTTCATGAGCACATGGACTGGTGGCGTAAAAGAGCCAAAGACACAGCCTGCCCTGGGTTCAAATCCAGAGCTACCACGACTGGGTGCCTGACCCCAGGGAAATGAAGTCATCTCTGAGCACAACAGCTAACAGATGAAGATAAGGTTATCTACCTTTCAGGTCATTGCAGAGACTTAGAAAGACAATAGGGGCCTGGGTAACTGGTCATAAATATTAAATATATAGTCAAATTATATAAAGAACAGCATTACTTCTGATCAGAGAAAACCAGCTGCTATTACATATAACTCACAATAGAAGTACCTCATCCCAAGAGTCCTCCTGGTTTAACTCACCCTCTACAATCCTCCTCACTCACTTTCCAGTGTTCTTGGGCTATCTGCACATACCCTCTCTCATGTTTACACGGGACTCCCCCATGAGAATACCAGCTCTTAAGAACAAGTCTCACCTTTTCTAAGGCTAGGTCTCATATTTTCTAGGTTATTCTATACAATCTACTTCTTTCCCTGTACCCCTCAACCATATCCATATCTCATATCTGGCATTCCCTAGAACAGCAGCCTCAGAGGAAGACTTGAGGCAAATTCCCACCTCTCATACCTTACAAGCTCTCACACTTAATGAGTTCAAGACCTGTTCCTTTGTATCAGTGAGGAAGAGGAACATGGAGGTGAAGAGTGTTGACCAAGTGACACAGGTGGGTCAAGTCCCAGGGGCAAAGAACTTGGCCTCACCATACCACTGGCATCGGCATCTGCTTATCACAGAGCCTACCTTATAAGAAAGAACAGTAGCCACTGGCATAATAGAGATACGTGTAAAAATGACCCACATATCCTACCACACAGCACTGAGGCTTGGGGCTTCAACATTCCTAAGAGCAAGACAAGGCCTACTTCAAGAAACAGCCGTGCATACCCAGGATTCTGAGCTCTGGCCCAAGTGTTCTATTTTCTGCCCCTTTTGACCTCCTGTTTGATTACTTAATTAATTACAACAAGAAGAAATCAAACAGATAAAGATACTCAGGCATCTTGGTCATTCATTTCTAGGCAATAATAGTAACAATAACAATAAAGCTAACATATTTAATCTTTGCTCAGTGCCTCTCTTGCAAGTCACTTTATGTATCTCATTTAATAGGTTGCTCACAGCAACCTTGTATGGATGTTGTTAGTATCCTCAGTTAGCAGATGAGACAATTTAGGTGATTTGTCTAAGGTCATACAGTGATTAAGAGGCAAAGCTAAGATTTGAACCCTATTCCATCCTACAAGCAGATCCACAGAACCATCAAAACAAATGGTTAAATTAAGAAATAAAGCAAAGCTGACGTATCAAAAAGTGGACATGTTTTATTGTTTTATTCTTGGGAATTCCTTTGAAAACTAAGGTGTATTTTTGTTGTAATATTACCCTCAAACCCAGACTTTATGAGTCTGTTTGGAAATAGCCACAAGTCATTCATCAATAAGCACACTTCTTTCAGACCCTTTTGGTCACTTCCCATGAATACTCCACAGGCAGAAACAAATGTGGATACTGTGGAACCAAGCTGGCACATAAGAGCCCTGACCCCCAAAGACTGGCACAGTGGGTGGCCACAGCCAGGATTTCTCAGAAGCCACAGTGGATTCAGTCCCAGGCTGGTGAGGCAGCAATGTTTTTGAAGACCCATTATGTGCCAAATTTTCCAACACATACTATCAGAAAATAAAAGGAACCTAAGTTGTTATTTTTCTAAAATTCTAAAATTTAGTATGGAAAACAGGACAAACATAAATAAGTCTGTGCTTTTATAATTAAATGTCAAGACTGATTTTCATATGGCAAAGATAAAAATATTGGTATCAATTAATTTTATTGACCTCTATTTAAATATTTAACATTAAAAATGGATCCAACTCTCTGTAGAAAGCTGTTTCAATGGACTGAACCCCTAGCACTGTGAAGGGGTGATGCTAAATGCCAGGAACAGATCAAAGAAGTCACCAAGTCGTGTGAGGTAGAAAGAAGAACCCCAAGTATGTCAAACTCCACACTCAAACTCATTCAACCATGCAACCATCTGGCAGGCTGTATGAATACCCGCCAAGTGCCAGACACTATTCCAGGCAGTTGGGCACATCAGTGAGTAGAACAAGGGTGTACAGTTGAACATTAAACCTACCCAATAGTTCAATTAAGTAGTTCACTCAGAAATAGTAAGGGCCATGTACAAAGGCAAGTACAGAGTAGAGCGAAGGACAGCCAGTATGGCCAAAGGGAAATGGTACCAGAGAATGCTCCCTGAGAAGGCAGTTATCAGAGCCAAGGCTAGAAGGAGGCAGGGCCCGGGGGCGCGGGGGTGGGGGGAGGGGGCAGGAGTGTTGGACACATGGATGTTTGAGAAAGAGCATTTCAGGGAAGGGTCCAGGAACAATGAAGCAATGCGGCTGAACAGAACGAATGAGAGCAAAAGTATAAGGAGATGAGGTCAAAGAGGCAATGGGGGTCCCAAGAGCTTGTAGGCAATTGTAAGGACTTGGCATTTACTCAAGAAAAATGGGGAGCAATTCAAAGAGTCACGCATTCATTCAACAAGGATTTACCAGACGCTAAACATGCCAAGCCCTGTGCAAGATGTTAAAGACATAAGAACAGGAAGAAGGTTGAAAAGAGGCCAAAAAACTAGACTCCTCAACCTTCAATGATAGCTAAGGTCTTCTTCAGTAGACTAAGTAACCAAGAGTACATTCCAAGCCTCACCTGGGAACCTGGAAATGAGCACTCTCTGAGCTCAAAGGATGCCTCTCCATGCTTTATGTACTTATAGATCCTGAACACTGACCAGGAAAACACCAAAAATACAGAAGATCCTAAAGCTGTGTAAATTAGCAGTGAAAATCAAATGAAGTCCAAAAATCATTTTAGTCCTGATTATACTTCATTAGATTTTAAATATTTTAAATCTATCAACGATATTATAATAGCTCTATAATAACTACAGTGGTTTAAAATCTTCACACTCTATATTTCCAATATTTCTAAATGGCAGAATGTTTACTGTTCATTGGTATCTGGATATGTTTTGTTATTTTGGAAAACTAAGACAATAATAAACATCAGTACTTTAAAAAAAAATCAATACTTGGTCTTTCTCCTCTATTAAACTACATAGATTATATCCCCTTCATATTTCTTCTGTAACTCACCTGCGATACTAGTCATTTTGGACTTTCAAACACTCTTAACACATGCAATATGTACATGTATGTATATACATACATATATGTGTGAAAATGCATATATATACACATATATACATATGAGTTGTGACATTAAATATCTCTATATACTGCCTCAGATCACATATGTAACTTTTTAAAAATTTTAAAAACAAAATTTTAAAAATTAAGTTTCTAAAAATAATACTTAGCCTTATGGTTGTGAACTATATTCTATCTTCTCTTCTATTGCACATCACTTTTTGAGTCCAGGTTGTGACCTACTAAAATGATTTCTTGACCAGCCAAGGAGTTGTGACCTGTAGCTCTAAAACAGTAGTCAAGGCACTTAATCAATTAACTATTAAATAATTAATAACCTCAAATTCGTCACATCACCTTTCCCTACTTTGTCCACCTACCCTTTCCAACTGCAGAAAAGAGCAAACTCTAGTCTACTGGTAAAACTCCAGAGTGTCCCAAAGGATTATCCTTCACAGCACAGCCTTGCAAGACTCATGGACTAACCAGAAGGCAGAAAGGAACTAACTGTTCTCTGCTGGAGCCAAACAGAACTCAACCCATCCGAACTATCTGTGCATGAATTTGTCAAATAAAGTCTCCAGTATTCTGAAATAACTTAATGAAAACACATTCTACTGTGAAAGGATCTTTATCTTTAGCATCCAGTGCTTTGATAAACCTGTAAATGGTCATTAAAATAGGACCAGTATAAGCACTACTTTGCATTTAAGAGTAGGGCAGATTTGGACTCAGCAGGTCTGCAGCAAGCCCTAAGAGTCTTCATTTCTAACAAGCTCCCAAGGGATGCCAGTGTGGTGGTCCGGTAACAAAGCACTAGACAGCACTGGGTCGTTTACAGATCAGGTAGCCCTCCCTAGCACCCCCTAATAATGTGTATTCAAATACACAGCAACCTGCTCAGCAGAAGGCAGGTGTTTAGGGGATATCCACAAACACATTAATGTGGACTTCAGGTGATGGCAACCCACCAATGATGGTGATGGAAAGGGCCATCTGGGAAAACTGGAGGGCAGCACCTAAGAGAGGGTGTAAAGGAACCACATGGAGGAAACTGACTTGGAAAGCAGGTCCAGCCTCCTACAGAAATCTACAAAATGTCCACAGATGAAAAGAGAACATCTATTTGGAAGTCACTCATGTGGGAGACGACTTTCAGACAAAAAGCCTTGAGCAATGCAATGTAGAAAAGGCCCATCAAAATATCCATAGGTTCTAAATGACCAATGGGCTACTTACAACTAGGCACAGTCACCAAAAAAGGGATAATCCCACACATTGCCATACCTCCTCTTCTTCCCCATTTACCCCACCTACTACCCCATTGCAGACAGCCTCTCCTCTGCTGTCCTAACCATGGCTCTCTTGCAGTGTATTCAATAAACTTCTATCTCCTCTGTTCTGCCTCTGGTGAATTCTTTCACAGCCTGCACTACTGGCTTCCACCCTATTGTTGCCCCACATTTGGGGGCCCCGGTCCAATCAAGAGATACTACATTTAGACTACCAACTTAGATACACTAAAAGTTAGCTATGTCTAATGGACTTGCTAGAGTTCCAGCTGGCTGGAAAAAAACATATTGACAATGAAAACCATCATCTAAAAAAAAAAAGTCCACCCCCCCACCACTTTTTTAGAGACAGAGTGGGGTTGGAGGTGTGGTGCAGAGGGAGGGAGAGAGAGGGAGAGAGAGAATCTCAAGCAGGTTCCACACCCAGCATGGAGCCTGATGCAGGGCTCAGTCTCAGAACCCTGAGATCATGACATGAGCCAAAATCCAGTGTCGGACACTTAACCAACTGAGCCACCCAAGTGCCCCCCACCTACCCTATTTTATTCGAAAGGAACACAGATGCTCCAAATACTCAGTGGCAATTGGTCACTTTAATTGAAATTGGATACATGCTTCTACTACTTCATTAGAGGTCAAGTTCAGAACACAATGTCTGAGTGTAAAAACTATCATCAGCCAATTGCTTATCTTCCATTAGTTCACAGTTGTTGTTGTGTTATTTTTGTCATTTAAGATTTTATTTTTAAGTAATCTCTATACCCAACATGGGGCTTGAACTCAATGACCCGGAGACCAAGAGACTCAGGCTCTACAGACTGACTGAGCCCGCCAAGCACCCCTGTTGTTATTTTTAAATTACCATATTCCTCTTCCTTTTACGTCATTCTTGGAAACTATTTCCCAGCATTTTCTCCAATAAATCATCAAAAAGTAACTATTGGAAGTTGAAATTCTACCCATTTGGAGGTCACTATTAACCAACTAAAGTTTGGACATGCCGTTCTGCATGTTCTACATGTTACTGAATTAATAAGAGTAAAAATAAAATTCCAGAAAAGTTAAGCCTACACTCATACAACCTTCTCTTATTTGAAGCCATGCAGTCTTTCCTCATTCTTGTGGGTTTCATTAAACTAAGAAGCACAGAACACTGATTTGCTAGTTTCCATACTTGCTGCCAAATTTCCACTTCTGCAATACCAATTTCAATCCAAAAAAAAAAAAAAAAGGAAAAGTTAATCTAGTTCTTCACATGGTCCAATTTATTCAGAATGTGAGGTAAAAAGTTGGAAGAAAGGAAAGCAGTGTTTGGCAAATAATGCAAACGTTAATTTATTGTCTTTATTTTTTAAATTGCTACATTGTCTCAGAATCATTTCCTCCTCTTAGCTCTGGAAAGTTTTTAAAAATGTGGACCCTGCCAAACAATGACCTTGTTAGAAGCCAAAGTTTCGTTATTTTAAGGAATTTACTACCTTTCTGCGGAATGAGTTCTCATGGAAATCCTTCCAAACCACTCACTTTGTTAAGAATTTTTGCACATTTACAATATAATGCTGTATAGCTTCTAAATATTGTAGGGTTTTACTCTGTGCGCTGCTTCAGCCTTTAAAAAAGTAGCATAATCTAACATCTGAGACACAGGTAGACAAAGGGACACTTAAAAGGGAAAAGCATGAAGTAACTTTGGTGTAGCAACGTTACATTACAGGGGAAAATCAAGCTAGGGGCAGGAGGCAATGGATGCTGCATGCTCCAGCTGCTAAGTACTAGACAGAAGGGCAATTTTGAAAGCATACCACTTCGCATCTGCTGACTTATTACAGTATCTCCCCCTTGGTGTCTTCAATAGCAAACTCGGATATGCATGTAAAGACCAACTGGCACCGTGGTTTCAGATCCTCAGATGAAATAAGTCCCACTTAGCCAGAATCCAAACAGCTGGGAAATTCAAATAACTGGAATTTGGGTGAAAAAGAAAGGAACTACAACCACAAGAACTTTAACACACGATGCGATCAGCCAATTTCCCGATTACAATGGCTTGCCAGGACAGGAGTGGGAGGGGAAAGGAGAAGGGCCAAGGTCAAGAGGTGGAAGCAAGAGAAATGGATCAAATGGGAGACGAGGAGGGTGAAGGAGGAAACGGAGGCACCAGAAAAAGAAGGGACTCACAGGAAAGGCAAACAGTCAGTCCTGTCTGCAACCCCAAAACAGATACAAAATACTCTGGCACGTGACATGAAAGCGAAGGAAATCAGTATAAAACTGTGATCTCAAGAGCGTCTGGGTGGCTCAGTGGGTTAAGCCTCTGCCTTTGGCTCAGGTCATGATCCCAGGATCCCGGGATTGAGCCCTGCATCGGGATCTCTGCTCAGCGGGGAGCCTGCTTCCCCCTCTCTCTCTGCCTGCCTCTCTCCCTACTTGTGCTCTCTCTCTGTCAAATAAATTAATAAAATCTTAAAAAAAAAAAGCTCCTTAAAAAAACAAAAAAAAAGCTGTGGTCTCAGCCTTAGGAAAATCTCTCCCCCCACGCACATCTCGAAAAGCACAAGAATTCAAGTTTGATGAAAGAATGCACATTCCTTTATTCGAAGCTCAGAAAGGACTGTTAGGGACTCACGGTCTGCATTAGTTCTCCTGGCGAGACAACCGGTCGCCTGTTACCACGAGCCCCAGGAAAGCGGCTGGACCGTGCTGGGCAGTGCTTACGAGTCAGTGGTCTCCACCATACCGGTCTGAGTGAGGTTCTGTTACCTCTGCTTCCAGCTCCCAGGGAATCAAATGGTGGGAACGAGCAAGCAGCCGAGCTGCCCGCTACGTGTGAAGTGAGGCTTATTCATCTCAAGCTGTGTGGGGTAGGAGCTAGATCTGAGCAGGAACAGCCCGCTGGTTTCAAGCTTGCAGTTGCTGCACAGGTTATGGTAGAAAGCCAAAGAGCAAGGTTATTCCCCTGCAAAACATCCCAATCCCAATAAAACTGTCCTCGTTCTTCTCAAATCCCACCACAACATGTGACAGGTGGACGTGGTGTGCTGGTTTCAAAAGGAGTTAGAGAGCTCTTTTGCTAACTGTTAATGTCGCGGGCCTGTGCACGCACATACACGTGCGCGCGGACACACACTCGCACGCACGCCTCTGGTCCCTGCGAGTATTGTTTTCAAAGGTACCAAACATTTCTCTGATTTATTTTTTAAGAGTTTATTTATTTGTTTTACAGAGAGAGAGAGAGAGCGCTAGAGAGAGCACAAGGAGAGGGAACAGCAGGGGCAGAGGGAGAAGCAGGCTCCCCGCTGAGCAGGGAGCCCAATGCCGGGCTCGATCCGGGGACAACGGGATCATGACCTGAGCTGAAGGCAGACGCTTAACCACCTGAACCACCCAGGCGCCCCTTCTCGGATCATTCAAAAGTGCATGACTCCACACTCTCACATGCAGTGAATGTCTCTAATACAGCTAATTATCTGAACCTTTCAAGTAAAAGTACATCTTCCAAACACAGAACTGAAAGCTGCTACACAATGACTTTAGAAGTCTTCTTCCTAATTCGGATTGCCATGTGAGAACATTTTTATCAGCCTCCCCCCTTGCCGAAGATTCCCTACTGAACCTAGCCAAGGGCTAGCCCAGAGCTCACACAATGATGTTATTACAGGTAGAGACTCCATGTGAAAGTAGGTCTATCGTTCAGTGAACACAGATTTTTTCAATCGCACTAGAACACAAAAATTGCAACTTTTAGAACTGCTTGACTCGGAATTCTGTTCATTTCAATTCTACACCAAGGCAGTGACTCACCACCCTTTGAGGTTGTGATGAAAACTGTAGCTAACACCCTGAAGGCAACTCCAAGGGGTTGGGTGGGGACAGGGCTCCAGGGACAAGAGCAGGAGTCCAGCCAGGCCGTCAGAGCTGGGCTCGCTTTGAAGCAGCTCCCTTCCTTTCACGTAAGAGACATCACCGGCTGCCGTCCCGATACGAATGCCAGGCACTTCGGCAGCTTTCCTTTGATCTGAGATGATCGTTTTGCCAATTACAAAGCAACTCATCCTCAGCGGTGCCCAGAACGGGAGAAGACAGCTGCTGGAGACCCTGAGCATCCTCCCCACCTCTGGACATGGGAACGTCATGCCAGAAAGAAAACAAAAAGCCAAACCCTGAGTTGGGTGCCTCCCTAGCTCTGTGGTGTGTACTGGTCTCCCAGGCTACGCCTGCCTCAGCAGTCTGGAGCAGAGGGAGGGGGCTTCGTGCTGCAGGGAGAGTGCGGCATGTGTCCACGGTCCAGTCCCGAATCTCAAGCTGGGTAGCCAAATGACTTAACTGTTTGTAGCAAAATGGCCTTTAGGCTTCTGGGCCTAACGGGAGAAGGCAGGAAGGGTCCAGGCAAGAGCTACCCAGCCCGTGACCTATGGGACAACTACAAAAGTGCCTAACGTTCTTATTACCACATACACCCCTGGGCACCACCTCTGCTCCTGAGTCATACTCTCTTAAGGTGGAGTTGTGAGAATCTACACTTTTAACAAGCTTCCCCCTTAAAATTCTTAAACATACCAACATTTGAAAAACAGGTCCAAACCCAAATTAAACTCATGTGTGGTGGAGCGGGACAGGAGGCTGGGGAAGCAGAGGTGGAAGGGATGGAAACAGGAAGAGCAGGATCCTCCGGACTGGCACCAGGGCACCCCCCACCTGGCCTGAGTGCCAAGCAAACAGGACCCACCACTGATGAAGCGGGCGGGAGGGGAAGAGCAACAAGTCCTGCGGTACACACCCCACCACTGAGTGACTGATAGACGCCATCTTACTTTTCTTGGTGAGTCAGGGCTCCAATGAGATCTAATTGCGCTAGAAAAACAAGGATGTGGCATGACTGGCTTCTGAATGGCGTGGAACAATTCACTCCTGTTATGTATTTTAATGAGTTAAGATGAGCCCAGAAAAGTACTCACCTCTCCCGCTGACATCCATGCTTCACAACAGAGGAGGGCGGCCTTCCAGGCAGAGAAGCCAGGAAAGGGGTCTACCGGGTATCTAGCTAGAGAAATGGGGTGAAATAGGGAGCAGTGGGAGAGGGGCCCGGAGACAGAGACCAGACCAGGCCACTATGACCCAAGGCCACAGAGGCAAGTCCAGCTTTTGCCTTTTGAAGCGAGGCAGTGACACATCAGTTGTGCGGGCCACATAACTAGAGTGCTGGTTCTCACAGGGGGTCCCCGACCAGGAGCATCAGCATCCCCTGGGAAAATGGGAGAAATGGAAAGTATCAGG
This sequence comes from Mellivora capensis, assembly GCA_004024625.1. Taxonomy (NCBI): domain Eukaryota; kingdom Metazoa; phylum Chordata; class Mammalia; order Carnivora; family Mustelidae; genus Mellivora; species Mellivora capensis. Next base: position 123,041 of record PISX010003530.1, read on the forward strand.
CTCCACTTCTACCAAATCAGAAACTGCACTTTAAAGAGCCCTCTGGGTGATTCAGACACTCACTGAAGTCTGAGAGCCTCTGCTCTGAAACACAGGGGAGAACCTAGGCAGAGGGGAGAGGAAAACCAGAGGTCAAAGGCAGAGAGCAATCTATCCAGAGGCAGCTGCAGAAGCTCTAAGAAGCACTAAGAATCGGAGGCAGTCACTACAGGTGGGAATGGGAAAAGCCATGTGAACGAATCCTCAGAATAAAATGGCAGGACTTGGTGATCCAGAGGCTAGATGTGTAGACAGGAAGGTGGAGAGCCAGCCCAGGTCTGGGTTTCTGGCCTGGGTAACCAGCTTTAAATCAGGGGAAAGAAAAGAGATCTTTTATTATCATTGTATGGACAAATGTGCCCGTGTCTGTCTCAACCTTGAAACACTCAAGTCCGTTTTTATAAGCCAGCATGGAGGCTTCCAGATTCAGGAAGACTGTATTTAAATGCTTTTATAAAACAGCACAGTTGTGAAATGCATCCATGTGCTTTCTTCAGATATACTTCTTCAACTATCTTTTTCAGTAAGGCATCTTGGAAAGCTTCATAAACAAAAATCAATCCGGATTCAAAGTCTTGGAAGAAGGGAAGGGCTATAGAGAAATTACTTCACACAATCCAAAGAACAACCATTTGCAGAGAAAAGTATGAAACACTGCTTAATGCTCATCAAATTTTGAATAGAAAGGAAAACACAGAAACACAGTACAGTGTCTAATACAAAACACATGTTAAAGGTTTCTCTGCCCAAGAATGGTATTTCCCTTAAGTCGCTGGGCTTGAGATATTTATGAAAAAAAAAAAAAGTCCCTTCTTAATTAACTATACTCATAAAGGATGCTGTATCATTAAATGGCGGCAAATGTCTCAAAAATAATTTCCAGGTTTCTAAAATATTTTCACACTTATTGTTAAATATGCATGCGTCTAATGTTCTGGATAGTCTCTCTTAAAAAAGCAACAAGGCCCACTGTGAGGATGTGGACTCCAGAGAGCTGGGAAGCCATCCAACGTCTCCATCTCCAGGCCCCATCCTTCCTGTGGCCACTTAACACAGAGCAGCCGTCTGGCAGGCTGGTCAGGTCCTGTGGTCCTGAGTTGTACAGAGCCATGGACAGCGACTTTCATCCTCCCTCCCACCACCACTCTTTGAAATGGCATCTAACCAACAGCAGTGAGTCTGGAAAGGCAGAACTGGGATCTGATCTGCCATGGGAGAGACGGGGTCATGTGCCCCTCCCTGATTCCATCAGAGCACCCTACAGACTCCTTGCCAGGCTGTCCTGCATGCAACAACCAGCTTACAGACTTACTCCAGAGTTCTGTTACAGTACCCCATCCCAAAAAGTCTGGACCAGTGTCTTCACTTATAATCCTAACACTTAGGAGAGTCCAGCCATGTCTTAAGCACTTGACATTATTAACTCAAAATCTTTATAAGAACTCTATGAGGTAGGCCATGCTATTACCAGTATCCTCCTCTTACAGATGCAGAAAATGAGGCACAGACCATTTAAGTGAATCATCCAAGATCACACAAGCTAGGACTGGTTAGAGCTGGGATTTGAACTGGTGGGTGCGGTGAGGTACCACCAGCTCCTGGCCAGCTCCTGCCTCCATGAGCCCCAGTCCCTCCCCTGCTGCCCTTGCTGGCCTTTGCCAGGCTCCAGTGAGATCTGTGAGATCAGAGATGGAAGGTTGGCCCATGGCGCTCAGGAGTGCACAATGCAGGTACTGTTCAGACTTCAGTTCCCACATACACAACCCCCTGTGGGGTCATACTGTCCCCATGGCATCATCCCCCTTGCCTGACTTCCCCCTGCATGTGCACTCCTGCCTTCAAGGCCCCCACCGTTGTCCTCTTCCTAATGCAGACCACAGGTTCTGAGCAGAGGCCTGGAATGACACCTACCAAGCCATGAGTCTTGGCAACCTTCAGTAGAGAAGAGATCTTTGAAAAGTCCAGAGCTGGTCTCTGAAATTTGAAAGTAGGATAGAAATACCATAGTTTCTAACAACACTGCCTAAATTCTCACCCACTGGTTAATTTCCTGGGTGGGCTTCTCACCAGCTCTGGGGACCTCACTGGTCTTGCCTTTGGGATACAGCTGCCCAAATAAGTCCCAAAATTTCTGAAGGTCAGAGATTGAGACCAACAGCAAGGATTCTTAGCCCACAGCGTGAATTGAACTGGGAGTTTTACAAACACTTGCTGAAATCTATCCTGTCCCAGGCAGAGCATTTTCTTGAAACTGTCTTTCTATAAATGAAGAGACTTGGAGCACTCTAACAACTGTTCACCAGGAACCGGGAATCCAAGTCCTTGGCTGCAAACCCACATTCCTTCTTGGTAAACAGTATGAAGGAAATCTATCACTCAGTAAGCAGAACAGCGAGAACCCACTGAGATCTGTTTTTCCACAGGCAAATGGAATGTTGGGGCAGAGTTTTGCTGTTTACTGGCGCTAGGACGAAATGCCCCCAGCATCTCCTCCTCACCTCACCAAGCCTGCCACTCTAAGACACAGTGCATTGTAGTTGGGCTCTGGAAAACACTCTTCCCACCATTTGGTGAGCATACCCTCATCTATAAAGGAGGAATGCAGAGGGACAGTCAGTAGACTGCCCGAGAAGGGGTGGTGAAGGCAAGCTGGGCCATCCAGCCCAGAAAAGTGGAGGATCAGATGGGGTGACATAAGGGTCTGCAAATTTCTGCCAACATGGAAGAAAAGCAAACCCTGATCAAAATTGGTTGAGTCACAGAAATACTATACTTTAGAATCTCACCATTCCCCACTAATTGTCACATGTCCCCATTCACCCCAAACATGAACAAATGTGGTCAAGTTCATGTAAAACCAATACTACTCAGCTATTTCTCAGAACAGATTAGAGGAAGATTTGCAGAGTGCTGTCCTACATGTCAGCTGTTCATGACACTACATAAAAGACAATCCTTTCCAGTTAGGTTCCCAAGGCAAAGAAAGGCTTCAGAGCTCTCGAAAGGGTTCCTGAAAATCCAGGGAAGGTAGTGTGTCAAAGGGAGCAATCAGCTACAAGAGAATACATTTGTCGCTGTGGTCAGGCAGCAAAGGGTGTGTTCCCAAAGCTGCAGCACGTAGGCTAACACATGAAAATCAGTAGGTCAAAGAAATGAGTAGGGAGAGGGTGGTGGGGTTATGGACATTGGGGAGGGTATGTGCTATTGGTGAGTGCTGTGAGGTGTATAAACCTGGCGATTCACAGACCTGTACCCCTGGGGCTAATATTACATTATATATTAATTTTTTTAAATTTTTTTTAAAAAAGCAATGACCTTCGATTAAAAAGGCAGTATGTGCCCTTAGGAGAGTGTCTGAAGATAAATTATAGCCTTTTCTCTTTCAGGGGAATGTAGGATCCATGCTCCTTTGAGTTTTGTTCGTAGGAGGGAGGGAGGGAGGGATGGATGAATGGATGGGTGAATGGATGGATGGATAGATATGACAGATAAACAGCTATAGATGATAGATGGAGAAATGATACATAGGTAAAAACAGATGTAGATGATAGGCAGACAGATACATAGACAAATGGATGGATAGACAGAAATAGAGATGATAAAGTAGATAGATAAGGCAGACAGGTACACAGGTAGAAATAGGTATAGAGAGTTGATAAAAATGATAGAAATGTAGACAGATGCTAGAAATATAAACATAAAATCAGAAAAACAAGCTAAAGAAACAACTGGAAGAAAATGAATCAAAACCATCTAACAATCTATATAATAGAACATTCTACAGCTGGTGGTTTCTTCTATGTAGTATTTTAGTACCTCTCTAAGGGCTACAACTGCGGGATGTTTTTGCATTGAAATTCACTCTACCCAAAAGTCAATCAGAAATGAGGACGCAGCCACACACGACGCAAATTCATCTTTCATGGAGGACGTGTGAAACTGCAGAGGTTATACAAGAAAAAAGCAGTCTCCAGCAACAGAGGAACACGCTGTTATCCTGAAACAAGCATGAGATGGTAAGCTGTAACCTGCCCCGGGACCCACTGGTCTGCTATCGTACTGGGTCCAGTTCTGTATTAATTCTGAATTAAAATTATGAGTTCCCATCAGAGAGCATTTTCGGAGAAGACTTCATTTTAAAGAAGTTAAAAGTCCACTTGTTTTGGTACAAATCTTTCTCTGCCTCCTCTGAACGTTGTCAGTAATCTAGCCAAGGAAAGAGGAACTCCATATCATGAAAGACTGAGCCACAGCCTTAGTGATCAGCTAGGAAGCACTACTATTGGTCTAAATACTGAATGAATAATTTCTTATAACAAATTTAATAGTAAACTTAATAATTTTAATAATAAATTTCTTAGCTACAAATTTCTATAAGGTGTAATCAGGCAACAAAAGCTTTTTTTTTTAAGATTTTATTTATTTGAGAGAGAGAATGAGAGCGAGAGCATAAAAAGGGGAAGGTCAGAGAGAGAAGCAGACCCCCTGCTGAGCAGGAAGCCCAATGTGGGACTAGATCCCAGGACTCCAGGATCATGACCTGAGAGCTGAAGGCAGCCGCTTAAGCTACTGAGACACCCAGGCGCCCACCACAAAAGCTTTTAAGGGGATCTGGTGGAAGAAAGAAGGGCAATTGTGAGAAGGGGTTGAAGCTTCAGGGCACAGGTGACGGGGGTCATTCCACCCCCCGGACTTGCCCCTAGTCAACTGTAAACATTTGTTTAGAGACTTGAATTGTGAAGTCATGGAAGCAAAATACAAGGAAATATCCAAATTCGGTGACCATAAAATCTTCAAGAAAACGTATGACATTTCCAGCGTTTTCCCTATTGTCCCAGTGGCTATCTTATTAGCAGATTCCATTTTAATGCTAACGAGAAAGAATTCATAGAATTCACTGATTGAGACAAATCGAGGGTTTAAAAAAAGAAAAGCTTTATTATGCCTTTAGACATGAGCTTCTTCACTGTCAAGCGAAATGTTCTGGAAGCACAGAAGAGAAGGAGAGAAGTAGGGCTACCTCTGATAAAGGAGTCGGCCCTCCGAGCCTCAGCAGTTTGGGACTATCTGTCTCGGTTAGAAAAAAAAAATGGATTTGGAACAACGGAATTTCTTTTCTGAATATGAAGCAGACACTGGAGATCTGACATCTTTTCAACCACTACCTGGCCAACAGGTATGTTCCTAAACCTTACCCACCACTTTTCCACCTGTCAAAACTGCCTCTAGCTTTCAGGCAGGGTTTCTCACCTCAGCACTCCTGACAACTGGAGCTGGAGGATTCTTGGTTGGGGGGACTGCCATGCGCACAGCAGGACGCTTACGGGATTCCTGGTGTCCTGGATGCCAGCAACACCTCCTGCCTCCCCGTTCTGACAGCCAAACATGTCTCCAAACACTTTCAATTGTCCCCCTGGGAGACAAAATTGCCTCTAGTTGAGAATAACTGCTCTAAAGCATCCAGACCAACAATAAAATACCCAACAAGACCTTTTAGTTTCTCACGATTTGAGGCCACAGGCTACACTCTGAACCCCAGACAGCCATCTTGCAAATGTCCGCCAGAAGCACAGGGTGGATGGGGTAGGACCGATGGGTCAGGGCAGAGGCACCATTATTAGTATGAAAGCAACCGCTTGCCACGTTCTGGCAGTGATGAGAACAGATAACAGCACCGCCCCTGAGTCTGACAAGCGTGATCATAAAAGAACAAAAGGACAGGCATTGAATTCCTCTCTGTGCTGACCATTGAAGGAAGGGGTGACTCTCAAACTTACACCTTAATATTAGCCTTCTGAAGAGTATTAAAACAGAGATGATTTTCAAAACAGAGCTTTTCCACAGGAACCAGACCATTTTCACTCCACAATTCAATTCACCAATTTAAAAACCAGACCCACAGCTTCCGGGCTTGGGCCCTTCTTGAGCTGGGGCCATGAGGCCATGCGTATCCTCCCAGACTCTTCCACCGCTCCTTGATTTAATGGCAGCATATTTTAACTGGGAAATGATTTGTGACAGCTCATAAACAGCTCTGAATACAAACCATTGTCAAAGGAGGTATTAACAAATTTGCACTTCTCAGAGTTCCCACACAGGCAATTTTCTCATCATTCTGACAAGAGAAATGTTTAAGGAAAATGCAACAAACAGTTCTGAGATCTATGGGCAATGTTTTCCAAATAAGTGCATCAAACAGCTATTTCGTTTCAGCAATATGAATTTCCTTTCGCCCCACCAAGTGCACCTGCATCGTGAGATGCCCAGGCACCTGGGCTTTCCCCCTCCACTCACTCAACCCCCCTACTTTTGACCCTCTCCTTAGAAAAGAGAAGGTTCTCTACGGTATGCCCAGTACACATACCTACACATACCGGCTTACCAGGGGTCTCGTTTGTGAAGGTCTCTCTAAGAAAGCATCCCCAGGGTGCCAGATGGCTGGAGATGTTACTGGAGGTGTTCTGTAACTTGACCCAGTTCACACCAGCTCTGGACTGAAACCCAGCAGCCCTGATGAAATGCCTACCCCGAAGCCAGGCTTCAGAAACACCATTGTTCTCACTCAGTACTTCTCAAACTTTAAGGTGCATGAATCCCCTGGGGACCTCGTTAAAAGGCAGGTTGTGATCTGTGGGGCAGAGGCAGGGCTGAAAGTCTGCATTTCTAACCAGCATCGCAGGGAGGTGACTCAGATAACAGAGCAAGGAAAGAGGCTCTAGCTTAAGAGGTCTACTCCCACATCCCACCTCTGACACAGGAAGATGCTTTTAGAGGAAGCAAACAGATTTCGTTTGTTTTCCAAAGTTCCCACCACCAGATTCATGGATCTGAGCCTATCAACATACATAATCACTGTTCTAATTTTCTATAGAATAACAGAGCATTACAACCTGCTGTGTACACACAGCACCTCTTCCCCCAGGGAATCAAGGTGCTTTAAATTGAATCTTTCTTGCAAAGAAATTCCATTTGATTTCTGGACAAGACTAACACTCATAATGTCCTAAATAAGGGGTACGCCATTTTCTAAAAGGGTATTGTATACAAAGGTTAGGCAGAAACAAGAAGACCACAAGCCATAGTAATAAAAGTAGGCCAAATAACATCACTACTATCACTGATAATAATTATTATCATAAGAAAAATTGTCTCCTTATAAAAAAAATAACAGCCAAAACTGCTCCTTCCCTAATCTTCCCCAACCTGCTAAGATACAACTCCAGTCGCCCAGCCAAAAACTCTGATGCACGCTTGTCTTTCTTAGGCCTCACCAAATCCTCAAAACGCTGCCTCCCAAGTCCTGGCTCAATCTCTCCACCCAGGCCATCCTGACCTGGGAAACCATCATCTCCTGGGACTTGATACTGTACAGTCCTGTACGGTCACCCACTTCACTCCAGAGATCCCTGTGAACCTCAGACGAGACACTGCTCTGCTCCACACCTGGAATGGCACCTTTTCACCAGAACCCTCCAGAACCATGAGCCCACATGCGTACCTGGCCTCCCTCACCTCACTCTCCCTTCCCCCTGCTCCTCTTCAGCCACATGACCTTGCTCAAGGCCTTTACACAGAGTCCTCTCTGCCTAGAAATCATCCTAAATATCCACATGGGCCACTCCCTTGGGTCCCTGTTCAAATGTCACCTGAACAATAAAGTTGCCTGACCCCTAGCACACGGAATCCTACTTTTGTTAACAGTGGAGCTTTTCAGAAACACAATATTGGATGTGTCTAAAGGCAAACACAGCATCCGGAGCTTCAGGCCCAGCTATGCCCTCTAGATCAGGTGAGCAGCCTTCAAGCATCCATGCCCTGTCTGCGCCCACTCTTCCTTGGCCATGCAAGGGGAGACCTTCCATACCCCTGCCTGGTCTCCACACTGCGACCAAGTGAACAGAGCTTGTCATCCTGTGGCTTTGAACACTCTGATGACTTCCCAAAGTCTTTAAGATCCCACTGCCTCCGAAGAGAAAACCCTTAACCCTCCTGCAGGACCCCTAGCCCATGCTACTTTCCATTTCCAGTTGCTGAGTCTGTTCCCCTGCCTCTCGTGTGAGTCCCTGTCCTGGGCTGTCTGTCCTTCACCGCCCAGGTTCCACCTCCAGAAATCCCCCAGCGACCCCAGGAAACCACAGAACCTCTCTCATGTTTATGCTTGCCCTCGCTAGCTCTCCCAGAAGTCTACATCTATTCACAGGACTGCTTGATCCCTGCATTCTCCCCCACTTTCCAGTCAGCTCTGTGAGGTCGGGCTGAGCTCGCTGAGTCGGGGAGAGGGTTGTCAGGAACTCACGCAAAGGTCTCATGGTCAGAGTGACACCTGAGTGTAAAGGGCCAAGTGCTCTGTGCCCAATCGAGAGGGCCTGTGTCTGAGTCTACAGAAAAGAAATAAGAATATGACACAGCCCGATCGTTAGGACTTGAATATCAAAAAGACAATCCTGAATTCCAGCTTTTCCTGTCTTCACTGAATACATTCCTTCTTTCGTTGTGTCTCTGTCTCTCTCCCTCTCTTATGTGCAGATTTCATAAGGTAATGCACACTGTACCTCCCTTTACAAATTAACCCCCATTAGCACCATGTGCCACAATCAATCCCAAAAGGAATCTTGCCTGCTGGTATTAAATCAGTCATTAGAAAAAGACTTATTAGCTTAGCCTCATGCTAGTTTACCTGCAGGCTTAGAAATTTCATCAAACAGTGAAAGGAAAGAAGAAGAAAAAAAGGATTTTAAAAATATTACTTCTTCTCGATTCTTATTACATCTCTATAAAGATAGGAAGCAAGTGACATACTTCAGTAACAAGCCCAAGCCCCAGAACGGCAGCAGACAAAAACGTGTCGGGCTGTCCCCCACGACGACTGCCTCTAGTCAGCTGGAGGCGTGGCCCCTGGTGCCTGCTCCCCACATCCTCAGCAGCTGTGACACCTGCCACTCCTCCCTCCACTTCCTGCCCCCCCCCCACCACTGCACCCCTCCTCCGCACCTCAGTGCCTCCAGACTGAAGGCATCCACCCCTTGGGGCTCCCCTGGGACACTCCACCGTTTGATCCTGCCTCCAGAGCCCAGGCCAGGCAGAAACCACTCAGACTTGGGAGTGGGGGTGGGAGAGGCCGTGTGCCAAGAGCAGGCAGGCCTGGACCTGGAACCTCTGGCTGCCCCCGCTTCCACACGAGCATGCGTTTGTCTCGTGCCATCTGTTCTCGGAGGCCTCGTGGTGCGGCCAGTGGTTTGGAAAACAAGCAAAGAGCCGAGATACAAAATAAACAGAAGAAAAACCCAACAGGACCACATGGGAACTACACAAGAACAGGGCCCAGCTTGCAATGTCCTTGTGCAGACATAACTGTGGACAGAGAAGGAAGACGGCGAAGGAGGCTGTTTCTAAACATTTCATGGGAGCCTTACCTGTAATATCAGCCAATGGCACCCTAGTGTGTCATGGCAGCTTCTGCACATTCTTCAACAGCCTATATGTACCACATATTCAGATATCGGTCACACATGTCAGCACTGGGATTCCATCCTGCTAAGTGTGGACGGACTAATAATCCACATGAGGACACTATGTGATGCCACAGAGATACAATGCTCCAGTCGTATGTCACAGGTGCAGACACACACACACAAAAATGCATCAATATCTACCTGTAAGGAATTCCTAATTCTGAAGATGACTAAGGACAGAGGCTGGACCTTGTCCCTCACATGTCCAGCAGTCCCAGTGCCTAAGGCTACACTGGGGACCCACCCACTTCCAATGGAATGACTACCGTGCCAACCATGTCATCAGTCTTGGGTTTCAATTCATTATAATAATATTAGCAATGACTAATGGAAGTACATCTCATATGCAGCAGAGGTCAGTCACCTGGTCCAACACAGGGCTGTGGCCCTCCCTTGGGTCCCCAAAACCCTGCTGCCCCAGGCAGAATGCACACAGTAAATGACTGCTGAAGGATGCCTATTTGCATTTGAGCTTCAGCAATGATGTCCACTTTTCCCTGAAAACTTCATGTTCGGCAAGGAGGTTTGTTCTGATTCCAATACAAGAAGGTTTCCAACACGTCCTGTCGCTGGAAGACCCAAGTCCCCTTCGAATCATTTCTGAGCAACCACAAAAATAACATTCTTTTCAATTTGCATCATTTTCAGAGTTGAGTTTTCATATAAGCCACAATATTTATTTTGAAGACCCATAAGATAGGCATCCTAGCCTCCCCCACTGAGGCCACAGGTCAGAAATTCCACATTTAGATTAAGCAATTGTTCCTCAAGATACCAGCTCCTTAAAATGTAAATAATCCCAAGGGGTCAATTCTGAAAACACTAACAGCTATTAATACCTTGGTGTGAAGTAGCTCCGTCATATATCTATTTATTGGTAGTCTGGTGGTCATTCATTCACTCAACAAACAATTACCCGATAACACCTAACCTAATGAGAGGTTAATGAGGTGACTATGCCTGGCACCAGCTAATAACAGGGGGAAGGAATAAGAAAGAGAGCCCACCAGCAGAAAAGAGTCCATCTGCAGCAAGGGGTAACTCTTCCACACCCTGGCATGCAAGTGGTGATGTAAGGGGAGTAAGGTGGAATACGGAATTAAAGCCATTGTGCTGTGAGGTGCTGCCCTCTAGCCTGGCTCTCACAGTCACATATCTCTAGGAAAATGGACCTTCTCTTGAGGTCATGCTGGGTCACCATAAGCAACAAACACAAACTTCAAGTGCCAAATAAAGGCTCCAGAGAGACATTTCCAACAAATCCTACTCCATATTCCTTGCATGTAGAGCCTTCTTCTTGGAAACGGTGGCAAAAAGCGGGAAAAAGATCAAACCAAGTCGGCATTTAAAGGTGCCAACAGGGCGCCTGGGTGGCTCAGTTGTTAAGCATCTGCCTTTGGCTCAAGTCATGATCCCAGGGTCCTGGAACTGAGTCCTACATTGGGGCTCCCTGCTCAGTGGGGAGTCTACTTCTCCCTCTGCCCCTTCCCCCTCCCATGCACGTGATCTCTGTCTCTCTCTTTCTCTCTCTCAAATAAATAAATGAAACCTTTACAAAATAAATAAATAAAGGTGCCTGTATCAGCAACTCTCGAGCATTGGGAAGAGACCGAATGATAACACGCAAGCATGCCAGGTGATATCCCGCAGGTGCAGGTACACATGTGGGAAAGGCACTGCGGAGGGAGGGTCACAATGACCCATTTAAGGCCAGCTTACCCAACAGGATTTGGTGGGACAGTGTGATTAGCCATATGCTGACTGTAGTTCCGAATGGGTAATGACCCATGCAGACTCGCTCTCTTGTTCCCTACTTTTAGAGAGTTGGAAATGTTACCAAAATAAAACGTTAAAAATAAAATTGTTTGAAGAATAAAAAAGGGCAGTGGCTAAATGTAATGTGGCATACTGGATGGAATCCAAGAACAGAAAAAAGGACTTCAGTAGAAAAGCTAGTAAAACCCAGATCAAGTCTGTGGTATTAGTTAGCCGTACCAACATTAACTTGATACGTGATCAAGTTATCACAGTGTTGGGGCCCCTGGGTGGCTCAGTGGGTTAAGCCTCTGCCTTCAGCTCAGCTCATGATCTCAGGGTCCTGGGATGGAGCCTGAGCCTCAGGCTCACTGCTCAGCGGGGAGCCTGCTTCGCCCTCTCTCTCTCTGCCTGCCTCTCTGCCTTCTTGTGATCTCCGTCTGTCAAATAAATAAATAAAATCTTAAAAAAAAAAAGTGATCACAATGTTAATGTGGTAAGTATGCAGTGGTTAGGCAAACTGGAAATATCAGGGGACACTGGGTGAAGGGTGATAAGAACTCTCTGTAGCTACTTTGCAACTCTTCCATAAACCTACAGTTATTCCAAAGTCATTGATAGGAAGTTAAAAAAAAAAAAAAGGCAGTGGCTTAGTGATAGAAAGGGAAAGGATATGGATTTTAAAATCCTGCAACTACCCTGAAAGTTGTAACCCTTAAGACCTACTACCTCCTGGCATCTAAAAGCTGAAATTTAAAAGATTGGAATTTAAAAGCTAGTCAGATTGGACTGCCTGGTGAGAAGGGATGTGTTCTGAATGATGATGCTTAAAGGTCTTGCGTTTACCCTGGTCTTTTTTGCCCTTAGCATGCCATTACTGTGTCAGTGTGCAATGAATATACACTTGCTGCTAGGAAATTTTTTTAAGTGCTCGTAGATTAAAGAAAGGCATCAGAGACTTTCAGGAACAAAACTAACCTAACTTTCAAAAATACTGAGTTAGGGCACTTGGGTGGCTCAGTTGGGCAAGCGGCTGCCTTTGGCTCAGGTCATGATTCCAGGGCCCTGGGATTGAGTCCCACATTGGACTTCCCCTACCCTGCAGGGAGCCTGCTTCTCCCTCTCCCTCAGCCTGCCACTCCCCCTGCTTGTGCGTGCACTCTCTCTCTCTCTGTCAAATAAATAAATAAAATCTTTTAAAATAAAGAATATTACAAAATCCTGAGTTATAGATCTTGTGACCAACTTGCAAGTCTACTAACCCTGTGATCACTAAACATACATGTTCTCATTGCAGCCATCAAAAGAAATGAAATCTTGCCATTCGCAACGACGTGGATGGAACTAGAGGGTATCATGCTTAGTGAAATAAGTCAATCAGAGAAAGACAACTATCATATGATATCCCTGATATGAGGAAGTGGAAATGCAACATGGGGGACTAGGGGGGCGGAAAAAGAAGAAAAGAAACAAGATGGGATTGGGAGGGAG